>LPNX011102010.1:309410-422759 GCA_001517045.1 Pseudotsuga menziesii | reverse complement strand
AATAAACGACTGATAATTTCTGAGTTTTTCACTCCATACCTCCAAAGTTGGGGTGGTCGGCTTGGAATTTGTGCCTATTGAGGTTATTAGAGTCTATGTATCATTGTGTAAGCATGCTAGACATCATTTTTGAGTCATATGAACATGTATAAGTCCCCCTAGGTGTTTTTCAATTTTTCAATTTTTCAGTTTTTTCGGTGTTTTTTATTAAATTTTAATTTTTCCAAAACTTAGGCTATTTTTTGATAGTTTAATTGGAAAAATTGATTTTGTAATAAAAGTGGGCCAAATAATCGGTTTTAATCATGTAGGTGCTCATTTATAAGCTAAGAGCACCATGTAAACCCATGGACCCACTATTTCCTAGTTTTGAGTGATTTTCCATCACTCAGGTCAGAAAGCCCCAAAAATAAATTATTGATTATTTTAATTAATAAATTGATGAATAATGGAGCAGATCCAAAATCAATAAATCAATGGATTCTCAGCCGATTTGATTGAAATCAGTCAGATCGGAAGCAGATTGACTGGATCTAACAAATCCTTGACTGAAGGAGGTGATCAAATCAGATCCAGAGTTGATCTTGAGCATCCTTTATGGGTAATTTCGCCCTCTCTCTCTCCTCAACACGTTTTTGGCTCAACTGGATGATTTTTGGTGGATTCTTCAGTCAACAGGTTGAGGTGTCAGTCAGATCAGCCCCTTGATTGACAGTTGCACTCAGTGAGACTCAGATCTGGCTCAGCTAGACACAGATCATGCATTGATGGACTCTCCATCAGTTGATTTCACTTGATTCCATGAGTAATTGCGCCCCCCCTGGGCTGGATGGCCTGCAAATTGTATAAATCAAGGCACAGCCTCCTCTTCCAAGCTAGTTAGAGCTGGGATTGAGGTGCTGCTGCTATTGTATTGTTGTAATTCATCATTTGAAATAAAGAAAAGATTTGGAGGCAATACGGTGTGGTGCCATTAAATGTGTGGATGATTATTGCCATTGTTTTACTGAGGTAACCTGTATCTGTGGTCATTTTTTTCTATTTTCTTGTAGATCTGTGGTTAAGATTGGTAATTAGCTTATTACAATCTTGATAGGAAAGGTGTTGTTCAATAAGTTGATTGACTATCACTCTCCTTTGATGCATGTTAGAGATCTAGATTTAGCATGTCCTATAAGCTTATATGCATGTTATCTTGAATCTCTTTGTATGTACTAATCGGATCTCACAAGTTTCTTGGCAAGTTCTTTGATTTCAGCTGAGTTGCAGGTTCATACTTTGGAGAGGATTCTGATCTAGTTTGCTTCTTCATTCTCTTCAAAACATTTCAAAGGCATAGTCCCTCAGCATTCCACCTAAAAGCTCTACTATGGATCTTCAAGGAAACCAACACTCTTTCTCTCTCTTCCTCCTTTAAAAATTATTAAGCTTTCCTCAAACTGGTTACTTTAAGGTTTCTTTTTAAATCTGTTCTATCTCATAAAGAAAATCATACATATATATAATTATCAAGATCCCTTCAATTCTCTAGATCTTAGTTTCATTGTGCACATAAAGTTCAAATTCAAGAGATCTAGCTAAATTGCCTTAGTTTCGCAAGTAGTTTATTGAAAAATTCATAGCTTGCTGTAAGGTAGTTTAATTTGCTGTTCAATAATTTCAATATTCTGCAATATCAGTGCTGTTAATTGGCTGCACAAACAGCAAGCCAAGATCCCAAGGAAAGCTTGCTTTCCTTGGTTCCTTTTTCGTCGGTTTAGCTAGTTTAATTTCATTAATTTTTGAGATAAAGTAGGCTGACCCAAAGGCACTCTTAAAGTGCTTTGGAGAATTTGTTATTCTAATTCACTCACTGTCATTTAGCAGGTCTGACATAGAATAAAGGAATCTTCTGTCCAAAGTGGCTTTTGGAGCGCTCAAATCCCCCCAGGGGTCTCTCTTTTGTCACATAATTTGTAATTTTTTTTGTATAAAATGTAATATATTGGTTTCAGCCTGTATAAGGACCAATAAAGCTCTGTTTTATCATTGCTTTGATATTGTAACCTATGTAATAAAATCATCCTTTGAATAGGCTCTTTCAAGCCCATTCCCCATCCCCCCTGGGGGGATTCACGTCGGTGCCATTTTCATGTTTTTCTGCTTATTTCCTTTTACTAGAATTGATCTGATTTGCAGGGTAGTATTTTTTATCTTGTTTTTAATTCCATATTCCATATCTTATTTTCAAAAGTAATCATAATACTTACCCCACGATTTCCCGAGTGACCAGCAAGGGGAAAGAGATTCGTGGTAGGATTAATCAGAAAACCAGATTTGTGTAGTTGTGTTATTTTCTCATTTTTTTTTATCAGCATTTTAAAATTAAACCCTCCTTTATTCCCCGATTGAGATCCACTTGGATCGAAAGAGGTTCTTGGAGGCTTTTCTTTTAAGCAAGAACACATCTTTTAAAACTTATTAAAACTTACAAGACTCCAATGTGTATGCTCTGCACTTGGCTGTAGTTCGTCCGATCAGTCAAGCTGTATCAAAAGCACTTGGGTGACTAGCATAATTAGGACTCACCTTCCCCAATTAACAAACCATCAGGTGAAAATCCAACACCTCGATCAAACCTTTACGGTGGCAAAATACCCAAAGGAAGCGGGAACCTACTGAAAAGTGACCTCGGGGCGCCGATCTCTGTCACACCCTAACGGGTGCGTTACAAACACAGCCCCAGAGACTCCATTTCATCCTACATATTCCTTGCGGGTAGCCATATAGGCTTTGTTTTGGACATACTCCAAGTACTCTCGGGTATATCTGGAGTCCCCCTTCAGCCTAATTTAATCAATTCATACTTCATTTTTAACTTAAAACATACCAAGATGCAATCGCAAAACATTTATTCCAAACACATGCAAGCACACTGATCTCTTTTGACTCCATTTTTAAGGCACTGGTCTTTTTTGCTTCATATATATATTGTGTATCAACTTTGTGCTTTCGTGTGTATCTTCGTATCTTGTCATCTTGATTGTTTATAGTTAAAATATTCAAACTCCTAAATAACTGATTCAGTTTAACATCACCACACTAAGAAATCATCCTTAGTAACTTAATAGGGTCTACCCCCGTTGGCTTCATTAGGAGTTGAGCCTAAACGGAGGAGTCAAGAACAAGGTGACAGCCTTGACTCGAGACTTGCCCCCAAGGACACACCGAGTGGCTTGAAGATTTCTGCCATGTGATCCAGGTGTGTGAAAAGGTGGCAACACAAGGTGGCTCTGATACCATGTTAAATTTTCATATGCTTAGCTAAGACATCAGTACTTCATTTCATTTTCATAACAAAAGCATATAAACAGGATCATTGAAAGATAGACAAGCACAACCATACAAAAGGAACACAAAGATTTATCCTAGGGAAAACCCTAAAGGGAAAAACCCAACAAAAGCTTCCTCAATATAGATGCCCCAAAAAGATAAAAGATAGAAGATAAAACCAGCAAGGAGATCAAAGCCTGATCCTCCTCCTTCTCCAGCTACTTCTCTTCTCCACTAATGCGCTACACAAGTGAGAGTGTGTGTTCCAAATGAGGAGCAATACACCTCTATTTATATTCATCTGTTCACTTAAGTTAACTCATCTGTCATGTAGGCTTGAGTTAATCACGTAGGCTCGAGTTACACATGTAGGCTCAAGTAATCACATTGGGGTGCTAATGACCCACCTTTACAATTAGAGGGGACTGCCTCATGACTCTTATTAGTTCTTCCGATTAGGAGCATCAAGGTACAAAGTAATACAAGCTGTGGTTCTCGCGGTAGGACCATCGGGGACCACAAAGAAATACATATAGAATATTCTTCGAAGTTACAATATTTCAATAGTTACAATGTAACAAGAGGACCTGACGATGGGGATGAACCAAGGAATATCAACATCCCAGAATCTAAAGGAAGTTAAGATATTGCAACACCAGAGATGTCGATAAACAAAGTTCATCAACCACTAAAGATATAGAAGGTCAAAATTGGGACAGAAGAGGAACCAAAGTTCACCAATATTAGGGATTATTAGGATGAAGAGACTATGGTGAAGATTACTGATCTGTTGCATGAGTTTCAGGACTTGTTTCCAACCAATTTCTCTAAAATGAAATGGATTCTAGGATGTTTGGGAGAAATAAAAATCCCACTCAATCCTGATGAGAAGCCAGTGAAACAACGTCCGTATCGCCCGAATCCATGATACAAGGAGAGAGTGAAGGATGAGCTTGATAGAATGTTGGGTGAAAGAATCATTGAACCAGTCAAAGGATCAGAATGGATTAGTCCAATGGTCATTCAAGACAAAAATATAGGTGAGGTTCAGATATATGTCAATCTCTGGAAGCTAAATGATGCATGCCTTCATGATCCATTCCCTACGTGATTACCAACGAAGTACTGGAAGGAGTAGGTGGTCAGGGGATCTACTCATTCATAGATGGATTTTACAGGATATCCTCAGATCAAGCTTGCGAAGGAAGATCGGCATAAGACATACGTTGTTACTCAGTGAGGATTCTTTCAGTACATAGTGATTCCATTTACGATATTCTCCAGGATCGTAGTTGACGCATTTAAGGAATTTATTCAAAAAAATTTGGCGGTATTCATGGATGATTGGACATTGTACGGGATGGTAAAGGATCACCTTGAAAACATGTGACTAAATTTGGAGCGATGTCGACAACACTATATTGCATTGAACTCCAAGAAATGCATATTTTGTGCGCCAATCGGGATTTTGTTGGGACATATTGTCTGTAAGCAATGGATACTAGTTGATCCATCTAAGATTGTGGTTATTGTTAATCTGCCCCCACCGACGAATGTGAAATGGATTAGAGAGACATTGGGACATATGGGATATTATCAGAAGTTCATAAGAGGATATGCTGCGATCACTGCACCGATGTAGAAGTTGCTGAAGAAAAATGCACAATTCAAATGGAGTCATGAGTGTCAAGGGAGTCTCGACACCTTAAAGAAGAATATGGTCACAACACCAATATTTTTTTTTCCATACTGGACGAAGGAATTTCCTGTCCATGTCGATGCATCATTAGTCGCGTTAGGAGTGGTTTTGGTGCAACCAGGTGAAGGGGATATTGACCATCCAATTGTGTTTGCAAGCTGAAAGTTGTCATATGTGGAACGAACTTACACCACGATGGAACGTGAAGGCTTGGCGATGGCATATGTGCTCTAAAAAGTCTACCATTACCTATTAGGAGGACATTTAAATATGTTCAATAATCATTTTGCACTAAAATACTTGGTCGACAAGCCTGTGTTGCGGGGGAAGATATGCCATTGGATGCTACTCTTCCAAGAGTTTGATTTCGAAATCATTGTGAAGTTGAGTCGCTTGAATGCAGGACTTGACCATTTGTCGCGAATTGATACAGGCGAAGAACCAAACAACATCGAGGATGGGCTACCTGATGCAGAACTATTCAATATTGGAATGGTCGATGATTACTATGAGCAAATAATTTAGTTTTTTTCAACAGGGAAAGCCCCAGATGATTTCACTACGAGCAAGAAGAAACATTTGGTGGTTCAAGATGTGAATTTTTAGTTGATTGCTGGACAAATCTATAAGATGGGACCTGATGAGATTCTATGTCAATATGTCTTACCACATGGAAAAGAAAATATATTGGCAGAAGCACATGTTGGGGTTGCAGGAGGGCACTCTAGAGGTCGCGCAACTTGCAGGAAGATACTTTGCGCAGGCCTTTGGTGGAAAACTATGCACAATGATACGGTGGATTATGCGAAGAGTTGTGATTTTTGTAAAAGAACGAGGAAACTCTCATGACGATATGAGATGTCATTAGCACCTCAGGTAACATTGTAACCATTTGATAAATGGGAAGTGGATTTTTTGGGACCCATCAACCCACCAGGAAAAAGGATGGGTGCGCACTATATCATCACAATGATGGATTATCTCATGAGATGGGTGGATGCAGAACCAGTACCAGACTACACTGCTGCGACTGCAATAAGGTTTTTGTTTGATAATGTTATCACTCAGTTTGGCTTCTTGAAGATATCAATGAGCTATTAGGGGAGTCATTTCATCAATTGAACCATCAATGCGATGACAGAGGAGTTCTATATTCAACACAAGAAGATAAATCCCTATCATCCACAAGCTAATGGAACAATGGAAGCGTTCAATAAGGTATTGGAACATGCACGCAACAAGATTTGCAATGCAAGCCACGATGATTGGGACTTCAAGATTTCGACGATCTTATGGGCCTATCGAATTATCTGCAAATGATTGACAGGGAAGATGCCATTAAAGTTGGTGTATGGCCAAGAAGATGTGATGCCAATGGAATATATTGTTCCAAGTTTGCGCATCATAGCATCGTCAGGGATGGATGACGAAGGAGTGCTAGAAGAATTCCTGATGTAGTTGCTGCTACTTGAAGAAGACTGATTTGTCACAGGATTTCGCTAGCGAGTTGAAAAGGATTTCCAGAAGGCATGGCATGATTGACACATCAAAACCAAGCACTTACAACAAGTAAATATGGTGCTACTCTATGATATTAATTTTGGAAAACATCCAGGTAAGTTACAAATGCATTGGTTAGGTCCTTTTGTAATCAATTTCATTACCGACGGAGGTGCAACACAGTTGCGGTAGCTAGATGGAGAAATGTTTCCTATGTTAGTGAATGGAAGCTGACTAAATACCTATCAAGATATCCAGGTCTGGTGTGATTATTAAGGAACTGTGCAAGGAAAAAAAAGGAAGAAAAAATATGTAAGAGGTGACACAAAGGAGGCTGACACACTGGAAACTAGTGGAAGCGCAAGAGAAAATGGTTTGAGTTGCAACAAGAAAGAGTCCAGTGACATCCACAGGGATGTGATGTGGTCAAATTAGGTAGTTAATGCAACAATTAAACTATTTGGGCGATGACATCATTGGACGAGATGTGCATTTATGGGGAATCCAACTGTTAGATCGAGAGGATCGATGGTGGATTAATATGATAAGTGGCAGATTTAGTTGTGATGATTGGAAATATTTCCCACAAGTGCTTCTGAGCTATAAGAGTTGGTTGGGTATGAGTTGGATGAACCATTGTGACTGGTGAGTTGAGCCGAGCATCGAGAGATAACAGAGCATAGTTGTGAGGTTACGAGTGATTGAATTGTAGCAATGGCACAAGTGATTTCAAGTGGTATCGTCCATGATTCGATACACATACACACATATATTATGGAAGAGATGCAATCTCCACAGATTCCATGGAAGAAGAGGGCGTCCAATCAACTGAAGTCACTACAAAAAATAACAGAACCACCAGAAGCTCATCCCGGTGGATGGAGGATGGGGAGGAGGCATGACCATCAACAATTGGTGTGGAAGAATAAAACATTAGGAAGGGAGTGACAACTACTGATATCCCTGTCTATATTCCCCAATTAAGGGCCAACACACCTCAGGTTAAATTGACAAAGAACCAACGGTATCTGCTTCAGATGGTGATGACACCAAAGGGAATTCACATTACTATGGACATTGCGCCTAAATTGATGAAGATGGAATATAGTGACCATGAATTATTGGCCTATATAGAATGCACAGTGGAGCCATATGTGAAGTAATTGCCAAGAGGTGACAAAACAATTGTTTAGGTACCAGAACAATAGGCTATGGGTTTGCAGCGGTCGGGGTTATTGGGCCTCACTCACATTCCGCATTTTGGTCGACTGGTGGAGGAAAAGGCATGCATAAAGAAGTTGTTGGTGTGCTTTCATGGAGGATACCTGTGGTTGGATATGAAGGTACCAATCACCATGGAATTGATTTTGCAGATAACTGGATTTCCAGCAAAGCATGCTGACCCTTCGCAATATTTTTGCGGAAAGGATAATGAAAAGTGGTTAGTCTCTAAATTGAAGAATAAATATGGAGTGGGCCGTGAAAAAAAATATTATGTTTTCAACACAATAAATGATCATTCATTTTGAGTTGCGGCCAATATTTTGGCCGTCAAAGTGGTAGGAAAAAACCACCCTCATCAATTCACCCCTAGATTAATCACATGCACACAAGTAGTTCAAATGAACTAGTCATTGTTTTTGTTGAACCAACTTACGAAGGATGCGATGCTTGTTCAGGAAGGTAAGCGAGAATTTACTTACTCCCGGTTGCTAATCCTCATTGCATTGGTAGGATGGATGGAGCCCGAGTAGTATCAGGGCATGGAGGTGGAATTTGCACAAGTATCCAGAGGTGTAAGGTATCAAAACTTATGGTATCTCACTGAGAAGAGTCACAAGGTCGACTGCGTGATTCAATTTTATGTGTGTTGGATTGAGTTACGGGAAGGAGAAAATAAGGTTATGCACCTATCGAAGGCGACAAAAATAGAATATCGGTGGATCAAAAGTTTTGCGATGGGGTTTCATGCCATTCATATCAAGGAATGATGCGAGGGTGAGAAGAAATGGATCACTACCATGTACAAGTTGACTGATGAAGAACTTGATGCCATCATTGTTGACTGACCGGACGAATGGAAAGTACCAGTAAGTAGTGATGACCTATCGGATACCGAAGCAGATCCACCTGCTGACGCACTAGTAGATCACATGCAAGACCATGACGGTGAGAAGGAATCATAGGAGGAGTCTTCCAGGACCCTGGCAGATTTCGAGGCTGACAGAAAATTTGAAGAGATGAGGATAAATAAAAGGTAGGAGCAAGGATAAGTTAGCAACACTGCACAGATGACTGATGAGCAGGTAAATCACATCATAACAACAATCACCACTGTAACAAGCGCTAGCGAGGCACATTTGAAAGAACACTCTACAGAGTTCTTTCACCAGGTCAAAATATTGTTGTCCTCTCTAACCAATGTTGTCATGGAGAAGGTTCTACAAGTCAATGTGTTGCAGTGGGAAACTGAACTTAGAATAGGGAAGCAAGTCAAGCTGGTGCAGATTCCACCAAGGGTGTGGAGACAAGTAGCAAGGATGTTGACACAACGCTGTACCAGTTCCATACACTTTCTTTGGATGTCAATGAGTTTCCAACCCACATTCTAGTGCAGTTGCAAAATACGATGAGTCAATAGCATGCGAGCCATGAAAGAATCATTGGCGATGATTTGATGAAGTCGCAAGAACAAGAGGTGTTGGAAAAGGAATTAATAGAGCGACGTAAGAAGGCACAATATGGAGATATCCTGGCGAAGGAGAAGGCCTTGGATGCTAGGGAGAGGCTTGAGAGAGCCATCACATTTGCATGTTAGGAAATACCTAACATCACAAAGGAAATGGTTACGAAGGATAAAGTTCTGTGACTAGGGCAGGTTATCGCTGATCTACGAAGAGACAATGAAGAGTTGCAGGCACACGCAATGATCAATACACCACCTGAGCAGGTAGGGGAATAAAAGAGTAAGATCAAGGAGGAAACCACAAAACTGGAGGAAAGCAAGTGAGAGGCCAAGGTCATGAAGGAGAATACCACTGAATTTTGGATGAGCATAGTGCAAGATGAGCAACTGCAACAACTTGATATGCAACTACATGCAGCATACACACATCTAGCCACTATGCAAGATTCATTAAATTCGATGCCCTGGGTGGTCCAATTCATGAAGGAAGTAGAGTTGTAGGGGTTCTAGAATAGAGAAAGAAAAGCAAGGGAAAGGCATCAACACCATGCGATGCAGCTTGACAGATTTCAAGAGCTCAGTGAGGCATTGTCTCTTAAAGCTATGGATGTGCTTGGCTGCATTCAAGAAGCTTGCACTTAGGTCATGAAAAATATTGTAGGTCATCCAACCGAATAGGAAGTGGAAGAATTTGTAGCAATCACTACCCGAGCGAAAGAGGCAGTCGAACAGTTCCAAAAAGAATATGAAGAATTCAAGGCAAACATCAGCACACACACCATTTCTAGCTGACGTGGCTCAAGAATGAGCCACAAGTTTTTGTTGGGGGCCTGTTGGCAGGAAATATGGATTCACATGGTGCACAAGCAACCAGACATCAGAGGAAATTTCAACTCAAAATGGGCCTCCTAAAATTAATTAATAAAATAATAGTTAAAATAATAAAATAATATTTATTAATTTTGGAAGAAGAAAAGAAAAAAACTACTTTTTTGTTTGTAGTTTTGACATATCTCCCTGTGTTTTTACTCAAATTTCAATCGAAAGAGCTCGTTGGATGTAGAATTAAATTATGCATCCAACGAGTACCCACTCGGCATACTTTTGATGGACCCTGCTACCCCAAAAACAAGAAATACCTGAAAAAATGGAATGATGATGTCATCATTCCATTTTTTCAGGTATTTCTTGTTTTTGGGGTAGCGGGGTCCATCAAAAGTATGCCGAGTGGGTACTCGTTAGATTTAGAATTTAATTCTGCATCCAACGAGCTCTCTCGATCGAAATTTGAGTAAAAACACAGGGAGATATGTCAAAAATACAAACAAAAAAAGTAGTTTTTTTTATGATACATATCCCCAAATTTATATTAAAAAAGTGTTTAAGACCTATATGGTATTTCAAATTTAAAGAAATTTCATTGGCTAACACATGATGACATGGAATTTGAATAAAAGTTAAAAGGCCCATTTTGAGTTGAAATTTCCTCTAATGAATGAAGAATAATGCACAAGGTGAAGAAGTCGACAAAGAGTCGGCTTGGTCATAATTTTTCATTTTTCATTCCAAGTTAGTTAGAAAGTAGTTATAAGTGGACCATTTTTAAAAGGCACAATCTTATATAAAGAGTTATAAATGTAGCAGGAGATAACGATTAGAAGAATCATAATCAATCTTTGATTTTGTCTTAGACCATCTTTTCGACATTTGTGGATGAGTGATCTATGTATATTCTATTTTAGTTCTGTCTTGCGAACCTGGGAATGTATTTTGGGAACCGATGTTGACTTGCAAAAGTAATATGACATGTGTGGATGATGTTGGAAACTCTGTGTCTTGTATTTTTATGGTTTTATGGTTGTAATGATGTAATCTAAATGAGTAACTGTTGTGATATGGTGTATATTCTTGAATGATGGGATGTTTCTGCATAATGAATGATTCTATGTTTGTCGATCTCTTTACGAAGGAAATATGATGAATAAATATGACGTGAATGGTCTTTGATGTGGTTGATTATGAATAAGTGATGATAAAACCCTTGCTTGAATCTCAGGTTAATATTTCGACAGTAAGAAAATAGTGGGAAAATAGGTGTGCAAATCCTCCTCCTTACTTTGGAAACGTGGTTCCTATAGCTCTCCCTCGAATACCTTGGATGAGACTTCATGTTTTTCACAGGTGTCGCTAGATAGGGTAAAACTTGTCTAGGCTAGTACTCAAGGAGATTGTGGTGGTTAGGGGTGTCAACAGAGTGTGAACCCCTGTCGACATATTTGTGTCAATACATACAATAACTAAGAATTTTAAACATTCATCATGATAAGTATAGGTCCACAGGATGACTAAGGAGTGTATCCTTTATCCCATAGCTCTCAACTATCAACATGCAAACATTCCCACAATGACCCAAATCCAAGCAAGCTCCCATCACATTGCAATTAGTTTTCATGTAATCAACAATGCATAAAACCACTTCAATTCAACTGTCCTAACTTGTTTATAAAATAATAAAAATGAGATCACACTTATGCTTATTCTTTCATTCTTACATGATTGTTCACAGCCTTTGGAAGCTATTGTCCTAGCTACCAAATTCCATTTAAGGCGTAAATCATTCAAACAAAAGAATAAAATAACAACCTTTAGAACCTATTGGCTATCCTTCTAATGTCCATATAAGGCATAACCCAACAATTAACCACATTCATACAAAGCCAAACAACAACCCTTGGAACGTATTGGCTACTCTGCCAATGTCTAATTAAGGCATAAAACCCATAAACATACATATAATTCCTCATATCCCAAGCATAAACACAAGTACATCATCAGAATTTTTATAAAGATATAAAGTAAATGAAATTCATAACATACGAACTCATGAAAGACAATACAAATCATATCTATATTATAATCCATGAATATTCATTCATCTTTCGTAATTAACAACAAGTGTCATACACTTATCTGATGTGTTTAAATGGTTGGCGACTGGATTCATGGAAGCCATGCTCTAGCCAACTGTAGGTATTCTTTCTTGGATGTCTTTTAGTATAACTCCACCTCCAAGTTGAGACTCATGCATTCACCACAGGATTCTCACCAACCCAAGTTCTCTTAGGGTTCAACACTTGACATACAAGATTTACTAGTTTTTAATCAAATCCATGTCAAAATTTGTAATTCATTTTCTAAAATTCATTATACTGGCACAACAGTGATAACCGTCACCATCCTCTGTGCCTAGAATTCCACAAAGTTGACTTCAAGCACTGTATTATCCCTAAGGTTTGCACTGGACCACGATAGGGAAAAGATAGGGCACTTAGGAAAGGGAAAATAAATACATAAGGTTTAATTTAGGTTATTGGTTGAATATTGGGCTAAGGAAGGTTTGAATATAAATAAAATGGCATAAAGTACACAAAGAACTATAAAGCAAGGTTGAATTATGAACTAAAAATGTCAAGAATTATAACCATAATAATGAGAGTAAATACATAAAGGAATGAAAAAATTATATTTCTTTCATGCATTCACAAATGGTTTCACAAACAACAATGTTATATAAAGAATTGAAAAGAACAAACAATAAACCACATACAATAAATACAAAATACGTTTATATCACTAGTTTTGCAATTTAATTCATGTTTCACATATCATTCTCTAATCCATTCAATAATCAATCAAAACATATAAGAATGCACAAAGTTCTTATTTCATTCATAATCATAAGTTCAAAAGTGTTGTACTATATTTCACAAAACAATGAGACCATGCTCTATCAACTTCAAATCGAATCCATACATCACTATAGTTTTACAATATATAGACTTTGATAACAAAAGTCTTGACTTTGTTAGGATTTGATGACTATTCATTTTGTTAAAAACATTAGAATCGAATGATGATTCGATTTTGACCCAAAATATCTATAGATCCCACTTTAATGGAAACTTCTTATCAACATATGAATAAAGTATTCAGAGTTTAATCTCATACATGATATACTAAGTAAAATATTGACAAAAATATGTTCAAGCTTAAAAAAATTTAACAAAGATAAAGGTGTATGTCTCAAAAATTGACAACTGCCTCATGGAACTACTTTCTTCCATTAGAAGACTCTGAGTGTCCATATGTATTCACTTCTTGTAGGTTTAGTATTCATCTTTCTCAAATTTCCAATGGTTGATTATGTATTTGTATTGTGTCCTATAGAACATGTGTACCAAGATCGATTAGCATCCTCAGATTGTCGTTCCTCTCTATAGTCTTTTCCCTTTGTTGTTTACATTTATCTCTCTAGTATTTTTTTTACTTAGAAACTTTTCATTGATCTTCTTCAGATTCTAATTGAATTGACATACCTTGATAAATTTAACCATTAGATTATCTCTTTTTATCTCCAATTTTGCTTAACCTGTCCAGTAATGAATGATTCATCAATTTTAAACATTTGACATATTTTTTGTATTTATTTAACCTTTTCTTCAACTTTTGATTTTTCAATTTCAAATTAATCACTTTTGTCTTATCTTCAAAATTTGGAGAGTTAACACCTTCCAAACGTGGAGCTGGTTCAATTACAATGTTCCTTTTTAACTTTAATATCTGACATAACATGTGAACTTAAATTCTCACTTGTAACTAATGCCATGATGGAATCCTATACTTCATCAAGAACATTTGTACTTATATCATGCTATGGATCAGGGGAGCATGCTATAGAATTTATAGTATTTTCTAGATCAAATAGAACTTGTGCTACATGTATTTCCTTCTCTAGGGATGATCTAGACTCATTTTCATAACTTTATTCCTAACAAGCCACTTTCTTTCCCTTACTAGAGGAAAGTCTATTCTTTATATAAGATGAAACTAGAGTTTCACTATTAATCCTTTGTCTTTTAGGCTTCTTTTCACTTTCACTGGCAGTGGATTCCATGTCAGTGACTTGGTTATCCTTTAGATAAGGGTCAAGTTTTGCCTTTGAATTTATTTTAAACTTATTGATATCCCTAGTGTATGGCTTTTGCAGCGGATACGATTCATGATGAATCTATTTCCTTTTGTGTTTCTTAACCGAGTGAGAGACTTAAAAAAAATCACACTTATTTTATTTAATGGGAATATTAATCACTCAATCGATGGGTTTCTTTAGACATCCCCTCACGCTCCTTGTCATGATTATTTTCTCTTCTCGGGTATTCACTTATATTACCTTTGAATTAGGGATTTTAATATTTTTCTGTGGTGTGAACTGTATTGAAATATTAACAGAATACTCAGGCCATAAATTTTCTTTTCTCTTTCCTTTCACCTATTCCCCTTTATTTCTAGGCTCATAAGGAGTTTCAGTCTCTTCAAATTGATATGTTTATGTTGAATTAGTTTTTACAGAGGGAATCCTTTGAATATAGGGAAGAAGACCGAGAGTATAAATTTAGAATTAACAAGAAATTCTTCCTAGTTGTAATGTATGTCCCAAGTGACATATTAATGCTGTGTGTCCTAACCCCTAGTGGTTATAGCCTAGGATGGATTATTTGTAAAAAATAATAATCACGCATATGCAAATACTAGACTAGGATGTAATTTCTAAATTTTAATTAATAATTATGATGTTTTTAATAATTTTTATGCTAAGTAATGCACCAGCTGACAAGGCGGGATCATGAGGCCAAGTGTACCATGAATTGTCAACCAAAAAAGGAAACTTATATCTAATAAAGAAAAATGCAAAAAATAAACCAAGTAATAAGATAGAAGCTTGCCAAATTAGTCAGAAGAGGAAATCCAGGACAAAGAAGGAAGCTACAGAAAAGCTGTCAGGATAAAAAGCAGGAAACTTTTGGAGAGAACAATTTATAAAAGAGAAAGAGGAAATTTATTCAAAAAGGAAGGAAGGATAAGCTTCTAAAGAAGTAAAGGAAAGTCTCTCAAAATCAATAGGTGCACAATTTCCAAAAAGATGAAAAGTTATGTTAGGGAAAAAATAGGAAAGTGTGAAAGTTTCTCCATTCATTCATGAAGGTGCACCTATGGAGATAATTAAACCTTTAAGCCTAATATTTCTATAAAACAATTATAGAGCATCACTATCACAACTTTTTTTCATTTGAATTTTGTCTTGATAGCTCTTCTACTCAATGGTTGAGTGATATGCCTGAACTAGCTTTGGGAGATGTGCCCCTTAGCACTCTTATTATTTCTTGTTCATGTTGTTGGTGCAACCATTAATGGTGTTTTTTTTCTTCAGGTTATAAATTCCATTCCATTCAAGTTTCATATCATTCAGTAAAGCCATAGGAGCTCCCTTAAGTGAAATCTATTCTTCTCTCTTCTTCATATCCATTCTTTGTTATTCTGGATAGTATGGAGTGTTTGTAATGGGAAAAGTTTCAACCCCACTAATATTTATTAATGTAATTATATTAATTATTCCATTTAATATTAGTTTCATACCATATTCATCCCATTTTCAGAGTTTGGGAGGCTCATCATTCGATTATACCTAGTTTCCTAGCTCTAAGCGCCATTCTATGGGTTTAATGCTATAAGAGGTTGTCTCTAAGATTCAAATGAGATTAATTTTGACCCTCACTGATCTATTAAGATTTAATTAATTATATCTTAAAGTTTCACAACATTTTGAATATGTTTGGTCAAGTTTTATGAAATTTTTTAATACCCTACCTAGAATTCAATGCATAATGGACAAGTTTTCTAGTTTGAGTGATTTAACCAATATAAACATATAATTTATCTTTGATTTATGTTATTAAAATTAAATAACATGTAAATGAATATATTCCATTCTTAAAACAGAATATTAGTGACGCTTTTCTTGTGTTTGAAATTCCATAAGTTGAGCTCAGTGCACAGCTCTAAAGACTAGTTTTTCTAATGTGACTTGTAGAATTCATTTTGAATGTTTTTTATATTTTATAAACACATAAATTATTATTTAAATATCCTTGAAATATTTCTAGAATATTCCTAATCTTCCCTTAGCCATTGGTTACTTGGAAACTCCTTGTAAAGATTTCAATTTGCACCAGTTGGGACTTCCAGAATCTTGGTAGTAGACTTCAGCCTGTATGATGTTCAAAAACTAAATAGGCCCAAAAAATAAGTGCTTAGGAACCTGAAAAATCAATATCCTTCCTTTCCTTACTTATTTCACCTAATTCCCAGTTTATTCCCTCACTTAGCTTTCTAAATCGCCCACTTGTCACCTAGTTTGTTTTGAAAATTTGTGTAAGAGAGTTAGTGAGCCTGAATTATTATTTAGGTTCATTACACTAGTTGTGTTTAAATCTATTTAACTCTTATATAACTAAAAAATTAATTAAGGCCCGATGAAAAATTCCATGCCAATTATCTGGGGATTTTTGTGCACTAGTGGCCATCTTGGCTAGACTTTTGAGAAAGAAGTAGGGTAAATTCATAGGCGATATACCTACCAAATGTAGTAGAAAATGTATATGGTATAAATGTACAATTGCATACCCTTCCTAACTGTTATATAACACTGAAATGACTTAAACATGTTACTATACTCGATCTTGAGCCATGATTGAGGTGTCCCCTTTCACCAATTCGAACTTTGATATGTGGCAAGAAAAAAATGGTTACAGGCGAGCGTGCTTACCCCCTACATTTTCAACCATAATTCACCTTATTGAGGTAGCTCGCAAGCAATTGCGATGGAATTATTTGTGATTGGAAAATTCAAATAACCAATCGTAACATTATTTCCATTAAAACTCTGGGAAAATGGTTGAGTTGCTGGTGTGAAATGTCCCTACAATTTCTAGCAGTATCAAAACCAATTTACATGTTCAAACCTTTAGCCAAGTTTTGGGTAAGCTTCGAACACCTTCCAGCCCATGGGATCATATCTGACTAGCTTCCCGCTATGTTTAATGTCATTCTGATATAGTAAGGGCATAATGAAAATTTACAAAGACACTGATGGTTTTCCCAAGTATACGATTTTCATATTAAACAATAATGATAAACCCTTGAAGTGCAATAATTATGAGGTAATTATTTCAATTGTTGGTTTGAGTCATGTCACGACTGTGAAATATTCAATGGATGAAACCCCTTTACTTGTATGATTATCCACTCTCCCACGTATCTCAAAAATAATTGATATGATGAAAAGCAAGAAAGCTAATGAGTATTATGATCGATTGTACTGCTTCAAAAATTTGCAGTGCATTTTCTAACCTATTCTGCAACATAATTGCACAATGATTTTGCAATGCTTTTACATAACAATTCTGTAGCGCAACATGTAAGAATAACTTCATTCTCAACTTAACTATTTTTCTCCTCGAATATATTCAAAATGAATACTAAATACTTGCACAACTAACATAGTATAAAATATGCAAACTTGTGCTAAATTAACATGTTAATGACTTGATTATCAAATTAAAATAGAAATTAATGTAACATGCCTAATTATTCGTACTATAGAACCATAGGATAAAAGCTTGCTTAGTAGAATTTGGGAAACATTTATGAAATGAATTGAAAGAGTTAAGGCATCAAGTTTGTCTAAGTAGACAATCCTAGGTGCAGACCTAGGTACTAAAACTGGCTCCTACTAAGGATAAAAATTCCTTGTGAAGTGCTAAGAACCCACAAGCTAGTATCCTTCCAATTATGACTGCTTATCTAATATGCCTTGTTATTGAAAATAACCATTACCAAAACTATAAATTGAAATTATTAACCGGTTCATTTTTTGGGCTTGGAGTCTTATTATGAAATATACATATCATCGATATTCACAATGGAATTAGGCTACAAAAATCCTTATTAAATGTAGAATTGCTTTAAAAATGACCCATTGATTAGGCATCTTGAAACTGTACTCCCATCAAGGATTTCTAGAATGAATGTATTGTTGTTCAAAACTTCATAAATTTGAAAAGGACCAAACCATTAATGATCAAATTTACCATGTTTAGGTCTTTCCTCCCTATGTGAATCCCACCTCAAAACAAGATCTCCAGGTGAAAACATGTTTTCCTAAGTTCTCTTATCATAAATAGATTTAACCTTGTCTCGATGCTTCCAATATTTTTTTAACAAGGAATCTCTTACATGTTGATTTTCAAACATTTGATAGATTCTTCACTGAATGGGATTCGGTTCCTCAACTTCATACTATAGAAACTTTAACACTAGAAGACCCAACATAGCAGGAAATACTGCATCAATACCATACGCAAGTTGAAAAGGGAAGTGACAATTTATTTCTTAGTACTTACCCTATCATCCCACAATGCATACTTAAGTCTAGTATCTCATGTTCTCTTCTTTTCAAACAATAAATTATTTATAATGTTAATTAATATCTTATTAGTGGATTCCATGAGGCCATTACCTTGAGGGTAATAAGGTGTAGAATGCTTAAGAATTATGTTATACATGTCGCAAAAATGTACCATATCAGTAGAATTAAAAGCAGGTGCATTATCAGTCAACAACTTTCTAGGGAAACAAAAACATGTAAAAATATATTCTTCTACAAATATAATAATTACCTAATCAGTTGCTCTTCTTTTTAGAATAGCTTTCACCCATTTTGTGAAAAGTTCTATTGATGTTAGAATGTATTTGTGCTGTCAACTAGATGGAGGGTTCATTTTAACGATGAATTCTAACCCCCGTAGTTTTAAAGGGGAATAAACAATGATGGGTTTGAGTGGAAACAATAACAACTTTTGCATGCCTGCAAATTTATGGAAATTTATATAGGCTCGAACCATAGAAAAAACATCAGAAAATAGGGCCATCCAATAATATCCTTCTTGCAATATTTTAAAAGATGTTGTTTTCCAGTACTTATGTTCTCCATAGGATCCTCTGTGTAAATAAAAAATCACCATATTGGCTTCATCTTGGTCAATACATCTCAGTAATAATCCTTCAAGATCCTTCCAAAATAAAACTTTATCAATTATACATTACTTATGAGATATTAGTTTTAAGGATCTGAATTATTTTCTATCATAATCTAGTGGGCATTGTAAATTTAGTAGAAAAATATTATGTCCTTGTACCAAACTGATGTGTATTATTTATCCATGATTTATGAATTATCATCATTCTCTTGCATTATAGTCATAGTAGATTGATTAAAAAATGAATTCAAACCCATACCTTTACAATTTGAATCACAAAGGAGCTTCATTAGACCTTTAACCTTGACTAGTTTAGTTAGTTTAATTTCAATATCATGTTACAAAAGTCTATTTATCCACTTACCATGTTTACCTTGACAATCTGGTTGAATAATAATGTCCTTTAATACACTTCTAGGAACATATGCAATCACTCTTGACGGTAGAATATACATCCATAAATATTTCATAGCTTTAATTAGGGTATAATCTTGTTTATCAATAATGTTATACCTTAATTCAACATATCTCAACACCTTACTAAAAAAGGCCACTAACTGCTCATGTACATTTTCATTTTTATGCAATAATACAACAACAATGGTGTCTTCCGAAGAAAATGAAAATGTGAATAATTCCTTAGAATAATATGGGCTAATAAGCACAGGTGCTTCCATCAGATCTTGCTTGATTTTATCAAAAGATTCCTTGTCTTCTTTGGTCCATCTAACTTTTGCATATTTTTTCAACAGGACTATAATGTGTTTTATAATTGCAGCAAAGTTAGAAATGAACCTTCAAAGAAAAATATTCTTACACAAAGAATATTGAATCCCTTTCTTGTTCCTTGGAAGCTCAATTTTCAAAATGGAAGCTACCCTGTTAGGATTAATCTTGACTCCATGTTGTGACACTATATGACCCAATAATATACCTGCCTGCATTGCAAAATTTGATTTTTTAGGATTAAGAGAAAGACCAAATAGCTTTCCTTTAAAAATATTTTTCTTTAGATGTTTGAGATGATGTTCATCTAACTTGGAAAAGACTGTAATGTCATCCAAGTAAATAAATTTAAACTTATCCTTCTCTCCTACAAAAGCTATATCAATTGCACATTGGAAAGTAACCCATGCATTCATTAGATCGAAATGCATTCAATCATACATAAATGTTCCCTAGGGAATCACAAAAGCAATTTTCTCTTATCCTCCTTGTGAACAACAATCTGGTTGTACCCAGAAAATCCATCTATCATTGATATTCATTGTGAACTTACTAACTTTTTTTTAAATTTCAAAAATCAACACACAATCTAATATCCACATGCTTCTTCTTGACAAGTACTGTAGGTTAGCAATCCGTGAAGAAAATATTAAAGGAACAATGATATTAACATCAAGAAGCTTCTTAAGCTCCTTGTCAATAACTAGAAAAAAATGGGATTAGCTTGCCTTAATTTCTGCCTGAAAGGTTTGGTATTATTTTTTATGGGAATTTTATGTAGAACAATGCTCATATAAAAATCTTCGAAGCCTCATAATACCAAGAAAACACATCTAAAAAACTTTTTCATTAACTCAACATACCTTTTTCGATGTTCATCGAACAAAGCCTTCGAAAATTTTACTAATTTTGGGTTTGACTTTGTGCCAATATTTTAGTCTAAAATATTATCTTGTATAGGTTGAGATAATGTATTCTATAGAGTATCATGATTACTGAAAAGTATTTCAAGAGGTGCTAGAAATTTAGGTAAGAAATTACTTTTCAACTCAATTATATCATGTCCAACAATTGAATTGGATTGGTCTAAATTGTACAGTTCTTCAATATCTTCTTCTTCATCAATCAGGGACCCAAAAAACTCACCAATTGATTACAGGAACCTATCAATTTCTGAATCATCCTCAAACACTTGCAAACTTTTAACATTATCCTGGACAAAAATCGTATGTCTAACTTCGACTGCATATCGAAGATGTGGTTGAGTTGGCACCTTAAAACAACTCGTAGATGTAATGCTTCGTTTTGACCTTATTACCTGAACTATCATTTTCGGTCTGCATTTGCTTACTATTGTGGAACTTCATCATTTTGATGACACTCTATAATTTGAGATATTTTATTTCGCAGAACTTATATGCATGTGGGTGATGTTAATATTACGAATTATGTTCATGGTTTGATTATGTATCTAACATGTTGTAACACCCCATATTTTGACTAGGAGTGTTTATTAGTCATACATATTACACTGTATTTGATTATTATCTATTGGACTTAGCTAGACTGAGTAAACTATGTTTTCTGTAGGTTAGACCTAATTATAGGTTGCTACTATGTTTATGATGTTACTATGTTTATACTTATACTATGATTATGTTATGCAATTACTATGTTGTAGTTAACATGAGATTCCTTTCNTATATATATATATATATGATGTTGTACGTGGATGCCAATCCATGATGTGAAAAATTTAATGATTTTATGTGATGAAAGGAAATGACGTTGATAATATGGACCAACTGATGATTGAATGAAGATATTGTTATGAATGTATGTTTGCAAAGTACTAATACACAGGACACATGGGATATGCAATAATCATATACTTGATATAAAGTGTGGCATAGTACCTAATTTGCAAAGAGCCTTATTTACCAAATTGGTGATACGATGACACATTCCAATAATCTTGATAGCAACAGAGTATGAATTGATAGGTTATAGACCTAGTATGTTGAGAGGGTTGGATTTATTTCTCACCCTATGTTATGATGATACTTGAGGTCATCAGAGGGCTATGCTGTGACACGCTCTCCAATTTGTTGTGATGGCGACAGTCGGATTCGTGCTAGGAGAGGCTAGGTCTGTTGTTCAATCGACTCTACCGCTCTCAGGTTCTTATGCGGTCAGGTCGATGAATCTGACATCCACTTCTATACTAGCAGAGGAAGGATAGGGAGGATGCAGAAGTAGGTTATGATGGGAGGATATGTTAGCTAGTATTGGTTGGGGGTCTATCATAACTAGTCAATGGTAGTAAGCACCTTTCTCCTTGAGAATGATTGATTTATTATCCATTGTGAATCTAAACTATAAATGATGTTATAACTTGATTGGTTAATTATTAACGATTGATGATGCTAAAATGATTATGTTTGAAGTACATTGATTTGGTTATTATATATTTGTTTTTCAGGTCTTGCATGTGTGATTTCTCTTTCTGGAAAAAGGATTTCTATTATGTCCCTTAGTATATATGCATATGGAAAATGGTTTTTTCTTATAGTATGTATATGATCTATGCGTATGTTGACCACACATGCATACCTAGTATATGTACACTAGTATGGATGTGATGAATAGTTGACATGCTAAAATTATTGTAATCATGTTATTTGGGAAAAGAGTCAGTTGTGAATTAATCAAGTTTGAATGATTATTGTTTAATGATGTTGACATGCATAGATAGGTCAATTAGGTTAGTTATTAGTTACACATAAGTGATGCATTAGTAATTAATAGTTGTTATCAAGAAGTAATTGTCATGAGGTAGTTATGGTAAACAACATAGTTTTTGTTCATTGTAAACCAATAATATTGTTCTACTAAACATGTTAATCACATTGTTTAAACCATTGAAGGTGTTCTGTTTAAAATTGATTAATTTTATGTTTGTAGTATGTATTTTATTTCCTTTAAAACCAATAATACTAATACTAATTATTATTATTATTATTAACACACATATTCTGATTGTTATTATAACTATTATCGAATAAACACGACTTCATGATTTTAGCTTCAAGATTTTGTTTAAATAAATAAATTTATCTGGATTGTTTTATGTGAATCGTGAAAAGAAATATTCTTATTATTTTAAAAGAATTGAAAGTGGTTGTTGATTTGATATTATTATATCCCATATAATATAATTATTAAACTTTATTTGTAAATCAAACGTCATTGTCAATTTTGGATTTGGATTTAATAATTAAGACATGAGAAACCTACATATCAAAAGTCATTCTTGTATTTATTGTGTTATCATGACCACATTTATGGATCAAGCGGTGGAATAAATTCTATGCTATCTAACTCAGTTTAAATAAGACAAGGAATTATTATTCTTTAATGATGTAGAAAATAGAAAATAAATTCAAATCTAACAAACTTAATTGAAATTAATTATGTTACTGCTCGAGAGAAACGATGAATTTGAAAAAAATATTTAAACATTATTTTATCTTTGATTAGTGTGTTGTATTTATGATTTATTTTTTCCAAACTAGAACTTGAGGGTGAAGGCGGTGGAGTGAGGATGAAGCTTGGAGGAGGAAAATGGTATTTAGGGAAGGTCTCATGGGGAAAAGGGTTTTCTTTTGGGGAGAGGAGAGAACTTAGGATGGATTTTTGGAAAAAGGATGGATATTGAGGAGGGGGTTAACTCGATGATTGCAGGAGGGGAAAAAATCAGAGGAGGGTGAAACTGTATCATTGAGTGAAGTATTGATCGAAGGATTTTGAATAGAGGTATTGGATCTCAAGATTATCGGATTGTGGGCTCGGGGGCTAGAAAACCCATTGGTTTCCCAGGGCCAACACGATAAGCTGGCCAATAGGGTGGTTTATTTTTGGTTACTGAGGCTTGGTAAACATGAATATGGAAGGTGCGAGAGAAGGAAAATGGAGCCACCGAAAATATCTACATCTCTACAGGAACTCGATATTACACTACATTAAATTCTGGTTGATTATTTAACTTGAAAATGAGTTATTTCCTGAAATATGAATGTTTTAACACCCCAGTTTTGACCCCATTGCATTAATGTATATGATGTAAATATTATATCGAATCATGATAAGGAGCTCAAGGCCAAGGCCCTGTCATTGATTAATGTTTGGTATATAGGAGATCATGGTTGATGCCTATGGTTTCTATGCTAATTCAAGCACATTTGTAAACATCATGTAAATATGCAAATTAATGAAAACCCACAGCCAGCTATGTCAATGCAATGAATAGTTAGATGGGGGAATGATTTTCCTAAGGATAAGGGGGTGGGAATGTTAACCTTGATCCATTTTGGGGAAAAGACGTGTGTCATGGGGAGAATCCATCAGCACTGTTAACTACCCTCTTTCTTATCTTCTCTTCGCAACCATTTATTCTTCCAGAAGGTGGTTGAGGTAGTTATTGCTTGGAAGGGGAAGAGTATGGGAAATTTGCGAATTGGGTAGAGCACCCAGTTTGGAACATCATGTTTTTCTTGCATGAACAAGAAAAAAACAGAACTGTACACTAGATTTGACCCATGCGTTCATGTTTTGGACTTACTCTCATGATTTGAGAGCTGTGAGATGTTTGAATTTAGGGGGATCATTCATCGTTCACCACCATCTTCATTTTCCCAGGAGAGTAACATTGTGGTATCAGGGGCGCTCTTCCTGTGTGTGTATCCTTCACATTTCGAGAGTGTTTTTCCCTTGGAAATACTGTGATTGTTGTGTTGCAGCATTGTTCCAAACTACAGAGTGTATGAAACCCTGTTACTCGTGTCCCCAAGTAAAGCCAATGTCGTGGAGTCTCCCTATGGTTGTTGTGTCGTGTACCCTAGTTCAGGTCTGAGCTATGTATAGGACTTAGGAATGGGAGAGACGTAGAATGTGCTTGATAAACCTAGTGCAGAACCTCATGATAAGATAAGAGTGGCTAGTAAAACTACTATGCACATCCTAAAGAGCACTGGAAGGGAAGGTGTAGCCCAAAGTACTGTGGAGCAAAGAAGGGAAAATTTCCTTGTGTTGGGTGTGTAGGAAGCGGGGAATCCAAGACAGATAGATCTTGTGAAGGTGTTCTTAGCTCTATAGATGAGCTCACTAGCTTATTAGTTATTCCTTCCCATTTCCTTAGAATCCTGATATACCCAACTGGAAAGATGGCTTGGCTGGTAGCCTGCTAAACCCATATGTTGGCTTGGCTATGTCTTGTTGTGTTTGACCTGGTGAGTAACCTTTGGTTGTACAGTCTGATAAACCCAACAGTGAGATGGATTGACTGTGTATAGTTTGATAAACCCATCTATTGGCTTGACTGGTCCTCAAAGGTGAATGTTGGCTTGACTGTGTTCAATCTGTGATACCCAATTGTTAGATGGATTTCCTAAGTGGCATGTGAAACCCATAGGTTGGAATGTTTTACCTTGCAGCATGATAAACCCAACTATGTTGGCTTGGTTGAGTGTCATTGCACCTTGGCTATGTATGAGTCTGCTAGTGTTCCCTTATTCCTTGATGAATTCATGCCTAGCTTGGGGGTAGTGGTGTCGTTGAGAGATTGATGAGCGCAATGGACTATGGTTAGGAGGAACGTTGCAATGACATAGCTAGTTACAGGACAATTACTATTCAAGATAAGTGTTATTGTCTATGTTATTCTCTGCAATTGTATTTCTTTTATTGTAAATTGCTTGATGGAGTATGATGAACATGTTGTTGTGTTGAATTGATGCATTGTTCCTTTGAATAACTGCAATTATATGCATCTATGTATGTTTTACATCAATGTATTTCTAACTAAGTTGCATGGTAGATTGGCTAGATCGATTATGGCATGAATGATCAGATCGATCCAAGACTTCAGTGAAAAAGTTGAGTTTTTTGCTAGAAATTGCCATTTACGCAATTTGCGGGATGTGGGATGCAGAGTGCGGAATGCCAGATTCACAGATCATGGTATCTGCAATTTTCCTTTCGTAACTTGCAAGATGTGGGATGTGAAATCATGATGTCGTGATTTCCACAATTCCCAATCCCACAAGCCCAAGTTTATGCACCGTTGATCTTCGTGGGATGGTTGTCCACCGTTGAACTATTTTCGATGCGGGTTTCGGGAAGTGAGATTGCAATTTTTGTAAATTTTGACCCTGCAACTCGGGCTTTCCACACTGTTGATTTTGCAGGTGGATTTTGAAACGTTGATTTGGTTCCAGTTTGTGGAATAATTTTGGATCGTTGATTTCTGTCACGTCTTCTCTCCGCCATCTGATCTCCTCTGAGATATTTCCTTGCAGATCATTGAACTGATCACTGGAGGATGAGAGGGAGCGTGATAGTGTTGGAAATTTTGAGAATTGGTTGGCGTCCATACCCTGTGATTCGATGAACAATAAAGGTTCTCGATGAAATTTTTAATTCCACACGATAATGGGGTATGGGTACGTGACAAAAGTGAATTGTATTTTCATATGCATATGCAAAATGTTAAGTGGTTTGAATAATACACTTACTAAAATTATAGAATATTCAGATGGAAAAACAACTACAACAAAAACAAAATATAGATAGTAAACCATATCAAACCATGTCGTATTTGAGAAAACATACTTGTATTGAATATTCAACTTACCTCAAATAAGTTGTGGTAGATAAGATTTGACTAGAACCTGTTTAGTTCCCTTCCTGATGGAAGAGCACTACAACAGCCAAAGATAATGAATCTGTTGTTTCATTATAGTCCCAAGGAACAAATGTAATATTGAAATCCAAGAAAAATTATCAACTAAATCCCATACCTCATTACAGTAAACTTTAAGCTTCTTTTGTTTTACCTAAAAAATAATCCCGACTTGCTGAATTATTAACTAAGAACCCCCAAACATCCCACATAGGTGTGGCTCATTGGTGGTTCCTTTGTTATGAAGTCACTTGTTGTAAATTGGAGGTCACGAGATCAATCCCACCTGGGTTTACCTGTGTCCCATGTCTTACAACGGGTGTGGGGCACCTAGGGTTATAGTGGTAGAGAGAATGGATCGCTGGAACCCGTGTCATGCAAGTACCAACCCAGCCCCAGTTGTCGATTCCCCTAGTAAAAAAAAATATTAAGAACCCCCAAACACTACTAATTCCTTTATTTTCATAACTTTGGAAACCCTCAACCCCAATACTAGTGCCTCATATTCAACTATGTTATTTGTGGCTTTGAGCTCAAGCATATGCATGAGAGACACTAATTCATCAACAAGGGAAAATAACAAAATACTTTTTCCTGAGCCTTCTTTAGATGAGGAACCATCAAAGTACATCCTCCAAAGTTTATCCTCATTTTTTTTAGATGAGTGTCTCTGTACTTAATTTTCAACTTGTACAAATGCTGATATTTGATCATCAAAATGTAAAACACAAGAATCAATATTTTCTTAGACATCATACAAAGGCTGATTGGAAGGATTATGATGATCATTTACCAAATATGCTAGTTGTGTTTCTCTATACAACTGCCTTGTCTCTCCATCAAATAATGGTATCGTAGCATAGGTGTAGTCCATATGTAAAGTTCCTCCAATTTTTGTTGTGCATGATCAAGATAATAACATTCCATATTTGGGAGGAATGTTGGCTACGACTACATCCATCACAATGCTCTTCATTGGGAGTTGAGCCAAACTAACAACCAAATATTTTATAACACCTTTGCACTTAACAACTGTTGAATCAGAAACATGCAACTCATGGAAAGGTTTGGTGATATTTAAGTCAAGGGATTCCATTATAACGTTTTGCATAAGGTTATGAGAAGCACCGAAATCAAGAACGAAATCATGCCACATTTTATCATGATCAAGCAAGGTGATGCAAAAAGGACACAATAACCTGTAATTTTCATCTAAGTGTAGGCCAAACACAATTGTTGGGTTCTCATCCTAAAGATTAACTATATCAGTGATAGGAAAGTGAACAACATACTGTAAACCTTCAAAATAGTTTCTTTAAAAGGAGGATTCTTAACTAGTTTAGTAAGAGGAACAATAATTTTAATTTTCCCAATTTCTTGTTCAAAATTAAAAGAAGTAGGAAAATTTTCAATATCTTTAACTTCAACATTCTAACCTCTAATCCTTGACTGGTCTTGCTTCTTCTCTATATCCTTCATTGGCATTTGATTTTACATTATTTAAGCTTTCTTTTGAGGAACCTATAAACTTGTCTTCTATCTAGATCTTAGATCATACTTCCTTTGTTGATTTAACTAAACCACATTTGTAGATATGTCCTAAAACTATGATGATAGAAAATATTGCTTTTATATTATTAATGTGAAAGATAACTCACCGATTTATTTTCATCTAACAACTGAAATCCAGGATCTAATTCTTTAGACTCTTCCTCATTTAACTCATCAACTTCATCATCTATAACATTTTGCAGAGGGGTTATATTTTCTGACCCTCATTTTCTCTTCTATCTCTCCAAAGGAGCCATGGATTAAAAGATCTATGAAATTTATTTAGATTTTTGTTAGGAATCTCCAGGGAAGGTCTGTTATAATTTTTACTATCAACTTCTAGTTTGGTCAACTTTTTACTTAAATATTTTATCAACTTTGTCATTTCATTGATTTTATGATATTTAGACTTAGTACCATAAGTTGAAGGATCGACTTCCTTTTTTTGTTTTTCCTATAAATAGCGTGATATTCAGGCTTAATTCTAATCCTATCAGTAGCCTTAATATTATATTATACTTGTAAAGTAGATTCCTACATATTTACAAGGGTAACAACTCTTATTTATCTAAGTAAAAGGGAGAAATATGCATCAAAGGAATTAACATATATAAGTTTTGCAGAAGTCTTTGTAGGCTTGATTTCAGCAGTAATCTTGGCATTTTGATTAAATATTTTTATAAAATTAGCCACAGATTTATTAGTCTTCCTTTTGAGATATACAAAATCTATAATGTAATACAAATAATATTTTGGTCACCCCATTTTCTAATAAAAACTTCCTCTAGAGCATCAATTTCATCACTTGAACTAGTAGGTAAATCCCAGAACCATTTTGTTACTTCTCCATCTAGACTCTGAACAAATACCCTCATCTAGACATCCTGTTTTTCTCCATAGCTAAGATAGGAATTCCAATGTTCTTCAAGAGTGGTTTCACCTTTCCCATTAAAGATTGAAAGGTATTTTTGGTAGTCTCCACTAGGTAGAGCATTAAGTGGTTGTGGAAATAATTAAGGTGCATACCTGGAAGCCACAACGATGCCCATTTTGTTTGGAGGTTGAGAAACCATTATTGATACTGTTTGGACCTGTGGATATGTTGGTACTTTAACCTTAGGAGGGAAAACTGGTTGTGAAAAAAATACAAAAGTAAATGTAGGTTTTAATGAAGTGATAGAAACTTGAGGAATAGGGGTTTTGATCCATGGGTTTTTTACAATATCTTCCAAAATTATTCTACAACAAAAGGATTAATGAAAGTCTTGAATTAGGATGTACCTTATCTGGAAAGGGTGGATTGAGGAGTTATTAATTAAAAGCTATTGTTTAATATTTTCAGATAGTTTAGGCTAATATATGAGAGGTGTAGCAAGGAAAGTATCCCCCGCTTCAATTCTTTGACAAGGATAGTAGAAAATCTATGAAGGAGTAACTTCTTGTGAAAAATCATATTCATGAGACTTTTAAAAGCATGCAAGTATGGAAGAGGTTGATTCAACTAGATTTTAGCTCAAGTTAAAATAGTTTTGGAATCAGGTGGCTCGGGAATTTCCAGTGATTCAACTTTGAACTTAGTTTCTTCTTAAGGCTGAAAAGATTCAAATTCAGGAAATGGAATTAGTGGAGCTATTTTGATTTTCTTCCCTCTTGATTTGTAGGCAATACCTTTTCTATTGAAAAAACAAAATCACTCTTAACAGTTGAAGTAGATACAAATTATGTACTTACATATGTAGATGTAGATCTCTGAAAATCTCTAGCTTCTATGATAATTTCATCATGATCAAATCAAGATGGAATTAGAGGAGACATGGAATTCCCTCGTGTTCTAGTATTTTCTGAAGCTAGAATTATACATTGAATTTACACAGTGAAAAGTGCATATTGGTATGCCTGGATTTTTTCACCCACAAACCAGATCTAGTCATCATTTAACACCCAAGGAAAAATAGCTTTGTTTCTTCGATCCCCGATAGTGACGCAGGAAAATGTTATCACTAGGGTCTACATTGCACTACTACATGTAAAATCTAGGGCACTCAGGAAAGGGAAAATAAAAAAAATAAGGTTTAATTAAGGTGATTGGTAAAAGATTGGGCTAAGGAAGGTCTGGATATAAAATAAAATAACATAAAGTACAAGAAGAGCTATAAATACAGGCTGTATTATGAACTAAAAGTGTCAAGAATTATAACCATAAGACTGTGAGTAAATACATAAAGGAAAAAGAACGTTATATTTCTTTCATGCATTGACAAATGGTCTCACATACAACAACATTATATAAGAAACTAAAGGGAATAGACAATAAATACAAACAACATTTATATCACTAGTTTTGCAATTTAATTCACGCAATGCATATAATTCTGTAATCAATTCAATAATATATCAAAACATATAAGAAGGCACAAAGTTCATATTTAATTCATAATCATAAGTTTAGAAGTGATGTATTATATATTTCAAAACAATGATACCATTCTCTAGCAACTTCAAATTGAACCCATACATCACTACAATTTTACAATATATAGATTTTGATAACAAAAGTATTGACTTTATTGGGATTCGATGACTGTTTATTTTTCTAAAAGTAGAATTCAAAATCAAAGCATGATTCAATTTTGATAAAAAATATCTCTATATCTTACTTTAATGGAAAATTATTATAAACATATAGATCGAGTCTTTAGAGTTTAATATCATACATGATATAATAAATAAAATATTGAAAAAAAATATGTTCAATCTTAAAACAAACTTAACAAATCTAAAGGTGTATGACAAAAAAATTGACAACTACCTCATGTAGTTGCTTTTTGCCAGTAGAAGATTATGAGTGTCCACCTGTTACCACTTCTTGTAGGTTCAGTCTTCATATTTCTTGAATTTATAATGGTCGATTCTGGCTTTGGATCGTGTCTTGTATAACATGCATACTAAGATCGGTTAAGATCCTCATTTTCTCATTTCTCTCTGCAATATTTTCCCTTTGTTATTTACATTCCTCTTTCCAATATTTTTTTCAAATAAGTAAATTTTCATTGATATTCTTTAGCTTATGATTGAATCGACATACCTTGGTAAATTTAACCATTATATTATCTCTTTTATCTTCAATTTTGCTTGCACTATCTAGTAATGATTGATTCTCCAGGTTTAAACATTTGACATAATTGTTTTTATCTCTTTAACCTTTTCTTCAATTTTTTATTTTTCAAGTTCAAATTAATCACTTTTGACTTATATTCAAAGTTTGAAGAGGTAAAACCTTCCAAAGGTGGGCCTGGTTCAACTACTTGTTCCTATTTAACTTTAATATCTGTCATAACATGTGAACTTAACTTCGCACCTGTAATTAAATATGTGATGGGATTCTCCTCTACTTCCTCAAAAACATTTGTACTTATATGTTGCTCTAGATCAGGGGAGCACGGGATAACATTTATAGTATTTTCTAGTTCAACTAGAACTTGTGCTACATTTTTTTCCTTCTCTAGGGATTACTTAGATTCATTTTTAGAAATTCTTCCTAACAAGCCTATTTGTTCCCCTTACTAGCGACAAAGTTATTATTTACCTAAATTGAAATTCGAGTTTCACTCTTAATCCTTTGTCTTCTATACTTATTTGCACTTTCACTGATAGTGGGTTCCAAGTCAATGAATTGGTTATCCCTTAGAGAAGGTTCGAATTGTGCCTTTGAATTTAGCCTAAACTTATTGACATCCCTGGTCTATGGCTTTCACAACAGATATTTTTTAGGTTGAATATGTTTCCTTCTGCTTTTCTTAACAGGTTCAGAGTCTTCAACAAAATCACACTTATTTTCTTGCATGGGAATCTTAATCACACCATCAACGGGTTTCTTTAGAGCTCCCCTCACATGCCTTGTCATGATTCTATTCTCTTCTCAGGTATTCANTTTTTTTTTTTTATTTATTTATTTATTTTTTTTTCTGTGGTGTGAACTATACTGACTTATTAAACGCATTCGCAGGCCCTAAATTGAATTTTTTCTTTCCTTTCTCCCATTTCTCTTTAATTCTAGGGTTATAAGGATAAATTCTAGTCACTTCAATGTCACAAATTTCTAATGAATTAGTTTATATAGAGGGCATCCTTTTAATCTAGGGAATAAGATTGAGAGAAATAAATTTAGAATTAACAAGAAATAATTCCGAGTTGCGTTTAAATTTATTTACCTCTTGTATAATTAAGAACTTAATTAAGTCGCCATGAAAAATTATATGCCAATTATCTAGGGAATTTTGTTCCTTGATGGCTATATTGGTAAGAATTTTGAGAAAGAAGTAGGGTAAATTCATAGGCGATATACCATCCAAATGTAGAAAAAAATGCATATGGTATAAATGTATAGTTGCATACTTTCCCTCCCCTGTTATATAAAACTGAACCAACTTCAACAAGATTTTATACTCGATATTGAGCCACGATCGAGGGATCCCTTTTCATAAATCTATACTTTGATGTGTGGTGAGAAGAAAATGGTTACACTGAGGCACACTTACCCCCTGCATTTTGAACCATTGTTCACCTTCTTAAGGTAGCTCACAAGAAATTGGGATGGAATGCTTCGTGAATGGAAAATTCACATACCCAACCGTAACAGTCTTTCCTTTGAAACTCTAAGAAAATGCTTGAGCCACTAGTGTGAAATGTCTGTGCAATTTATAGCAGTATAAAAACCATACTACATGCTTGAACCTTTAACCGAATTCTGGGAAAGCTTCCAACACCTACGATCCCATGGGATAGTATGTGACTATCTTCCCACTATGCTTCGATGCCATGTTGATATGGTAAGGGAAGAATAGAAATTTACACAGAAACATAGGGTGAGTCCCAAGTATAAGATTTTCAGATTAAATGGAATATTCAATAAGTCATGTCATGACTACAAAAGATTTAGTGGAAGAAACACTTTACTTATATGATTATTCACTCTCCCACGTATCTAAGCAAGAAATAATATGATGGAAATCCGATGAGCTAATGAGTATTTTGAGTGGTGGTACCGCTTTATAAATTATGCAATACATTTTCCAACCTATATTGCAACTCAATTGCACAATGATTATGAAGCACTATTACATGTCAAATAAATGTAACTATGAAAGATATTCTATTTTGTATTATTATTTACCCCTTCTGAAGATGTTGTTCCTTTGATTAGGGATGTCATTGATGTATTTGGTCATGTAATGTCTTGAGGTAAAACCTCCATTGTAATTTGGGTTAGTAGTACCCTCAAAATTATTATTAAAATGTATTTTTGAGTCTTTCAAGGCAAGTCAGACCTGTTAGCAAGGAGAAGTCGTTCGTATTGCGTTACTAGGAATCTTAGTTGATTAGTATAAATAGGGGAGGTTCCTCCCTCATTTGGACACACTCAAAACTCAAGAAATTGCACCAAAGAGAGAAGGAACAAACCATCTGGAGGAGAGGAAGCAATCAAGTCTTATTCTTGGTGTATTACAAGTCTTATTTATTGGGTCTTACATTGTACTTGGTTGAATTCTATATCAAGGAAGTTTGTTGGGTTTTCTTCTCCATGAGGGTTTCCCAAGATAAATATTTTTGTTCTCTTTTATGTTGTCCTTATTTTTATTTTAGAGATCCTTTTGTTTTGACATAACATATTTGAAAAGAAACTTAACATGATATTAGAGACAACCTGAAATACGACATTGTGCAACAACTCATCCTGTAGTCCAACAAGGTAGCTTTCACTATTCTGGGAATTTTCCTCCACAGATCATATGAAAAAGGAGGTCCATTCAACTTTCCCTAGAAGGGATCATCTTTCTAGGGAAGTAGTTTTCAATTTTGAGGATTTTATTTTTTTGAACTACAATTGCTTCCACGAGAAACTAGGGCATCATATTTTTCAAGGTTACATCCTCAGATTCCAGAAAAGTAAGATACAATTTATCTGTCCTTAAGGAGGTGTATCTTTTCCTTCACTCATATCTACAAGTGATCTCATCTAAAAAATTAGGGATTTCCAGTCAACCATTGGTCATCCTGAAGCTAGTTCCAGAAGAGGTCCTCAAACTGGGTAGTACTATCTCCTATATTTCAATTTGAGGTTCTCATTCATTAAAGATGACAAATAGTACCAATATTGATATGAATATTGAAGGAGAAAATATTTTGAGAGCATGGAAGTATAGAGTCATGCTCATTCTTGAAGAACATGACCTAGAAGAATACATCAAAAAAGAGGTCAAGGAACTAGAGGGAGATGAGGAAAAAACCAAGAACAATAAGGATATGATAAAATACAAGAGGATCATAGACGAGTCTATCAAGGATCATTTGATACCCAAAGTGTCCTCAAAGATAACTCCAAAGGAAATGTTTGATGCACTAACCAGTTAAATTGAAGGGAAGAACATCAACAAGAGAATGGCCTTGAGAAACCAACTCAAGGGTGTGAAGATGCAAAAGGTAGAAACCATGCAGTCATACTTCTCCAGAGTATCTCAAATCAAAGAATAATTAGAATCAATTGGTGACATGGTATAAGAATCAAAAGTTGTGATGACCACTCTAAATGGTATTCCAAGAGAATGGGATTCCTTCATCAAAGGAATATGTGCTAGACGAAAGACAACCAAATTTAACAAGTTGTGGGAAGATGTGTGCAAGAAGAAGGAGGGATACCAAATAGAGAAGAGAATTTAAATTAATATGAAGATCAAGCTCTAACTTATCATACAAATAATTGAAGAAACAAAAGGAAGGATCGAGGATCTCATACTAGAATATCAAGAGAAGTCCAAAGAGGTAAGAAGATTAATAGGGATTAATTATCCTACGAATGTTACACATGTTATAAGTTAAGACATATCTCTATACATTTTCCACTTAAGAAAAACAAGTTCAAGAATAAGAACCAAAATTTACTTGCCCATACAACCGAAGACAATGGATCAGATGAAGATAAGACTAGAGATAATGAATACTCTAATGAAGAATATGTCTTGATATCATCCCTCACATGATCAATCTCTCATGAAAGTGATACTTGGATGATAGATAGTGGTTCTTCCAAACATATGACAGGTCACAAAGATTCTCTCTCATGCCTCACTTAGAAATACTATCCACACAAATTGTAGGTTGGAGATGATTATCAATATCCTATCAAAGGAATGGGAAAAGCCTCTTACAATATGAAATCCGGTAATTCCATGAAAATGAAATAATTCTTATATGTTCCAGGTCTAAAGAAGAATATTTTTTCTATATCATCTTTAGACAAGAAAGGTTTTACAGTTTCCTTTGTAGATGGTGAAGTTATTTTGTGGAAAAAAGGAAGAACTATAGATGATGCAGTTGTAAAAGGTGTTGAAGAAGGAGGACTCTAAAAACTAAAAGGGAATACATATTCATCTTTCACATCTAGTACCACCAGTCCATGTCAACTATGAGATAGAAGACTTGTTCATGTAAACTACAAATAATTTCCAACTGTGAGCAAGGTAATAGAAGGTCTATCGAAAATCCAGATCAACCATGAATGGGTATACAAAGGATGTGCTAAAGGGAAGAATACCAAGAATCCATTTCCAAGCAGTAATAGTAAATAAAAAGGGACATTATATGTTGTTGACTCATATGTGTGGAGACCAATTCCAACTACTTCTTTAACTGGGTATGTCTATTATGTTTCTTTTATTGATGACTACTCACGTAAGACTTGGACATATTTATTGAAAATGAAAGTTAAAGTATTTGAAAAATTCAAAGAGTTCAAAGATCTTGTGGAGAATCTATATGAAAATAATATTAAGAAATTAAGATTAGATAACAGAGGAGAATTCACTTCAAATGAATTCAAGGAATTTTGCAAAGAATCTGGGATTAAAAGGGAGATTACTACACCCTTTAATTCTCAGCAAAATGGAGCAGAAAAAATGAAGAACAAATCTATCATAGAAGCAGGAAAAGCCATGATACATGCTCAAGATCTACCCATGAATTTATGGGATGAATCAACAAAAACCACAGTCTATGTTGATAAAAAATTATCCCACAGTGCGCTTGGAAACAAATCTATAGAAGAGATGTTTACTGGTGAGAATCCTAAAGTGAACCACCTAAAGATATTTGGTTTTCATGTTTACCTACATGTTCCCAAAGAGAAAATATGAAAGTTCGACCCCTCAGGAAAGAAGGGAATATTTGTAGGTTATATGTCAGTTATAGTGATCAGTCAAAAGCATACATAATATATATTCTAGGTTTTTTTCAAATTGAGGTCAATCTAGATGTCACATTTGATGAAGATGAAACATTCAATAAATCCAGAAATACCCATGTGGATGAAGTTTATGAAGAAGAGTAAGAAGCTCCCAGAATCATAGAGGCCAACAAACCACCAGTTAGAGATGATGAAGAAGAACATATACCAAATGATCATGACATGGAAGAAACTCAAGAGACACATCATGAGATGATTTCAACAAGGATAATACCATCTTGGGATCGTGACATAATTCAATAAGATGAAATATATGGTGCACTAGAAGGAAGCAAGAGACCAAGACTCCACTCCAATTACGTAGCATTAATGTGTAACCTTGTTGATGAAGAACCTGCATATTTTTAAGAATCCTCAAAGAAGAAGGAATGGATGGATGCCATGATTAAAGAATATAAATATATCTTAAAGAATGATGTTTGGGAAGTAGTGTCAATACCAAAGGATAAATAAATGGTCTATTCAAAATGGATTTTCAAGACAAAGCATTCATCCAATGGTAGTATTGAAAAGATCAAAGCAATATTCGTTGCATGAGTATTCTCTCAAAAGGAAGGGATCAATTACGAAGAAAATGTTTCACCAATAGCTAGATATACCTCAATCAGAACTATTATTTCTTTGGATTCCAAGATGAAATGGAAGTTACATCAAATGGATGTAAATAAAACCTTTCTAAATGATGTCATAGATGAGGAAGTGTATATTGAACAACCTCCAAGTTTTGAGACACATGTGTGATGACTAAAGAAAGAATTATATGGATTAAAGAAAGCACCCAAATCATGGTACGAAATAATTCATGGATTCCTAATGAGTTTAGGATTTACTAAAAGTAAAACAGATTCCAACCTACAATATCACCTGCAATATCAAAATTTAGTAAATTGTAAAATTTCATTGTTAAAATTGCAGTTTCCATTTTCATACTGATCATGTAGATGTTATCTAGTCATATTTTTTATCCATGGATTAAATTAGTCATTTTTAGTTGTGTCGCATATTATCTAGTGGTATTTTTTTTTATCCTGTGACTAAATTAGTCTTTTTTAATTTTTTGCTCAAAATTTGTAGTATTTAGCTCAAAAACACTCTCATGACTAACATTTTTAGTCACCTAATCATTTATTTCCCAAATTCTACTAGTGGTATAAGTTCATTAATGTAAGTGGTGAAAATATACTTCATGCATTTATGTTGAACTATGACACATGAGGGGGTCTACAATTTACTAAATTATAACACTGTGGATGGATTCAGAGACCCCATTGAAAGGGGTCTAAAAGAGGTCTTTGAATCCATCTGCAATATTAGAATTTAGTAAATTATACAAATTCATTGTTAAAATTGTAATTTTCCACTGTTAGTGTGACACAACTAAAAATGGACAAATAAATGACCAATTGTTATGTGGTCATTTTAGTTTAGTTCTTATCCCATGACCAAACTGGTCATTTATCTTGGTCATTTTTAGTTTATTTCTTATCCCGTGACCAAGTTGGTCATTTATCTTGGTCACTTTTTGTTAGCTCACTTAAAATTTCTCAATTTTGGTCATTTATCCCTTGAAAAAACTGTGGTGACCAAATTCTTTGGTCACCCGATCACTTATCTTTCATTTTGTACTAGTGTTAACTCAGTGCAAGTTTTATATAGTGTTACTAAGAGATTTAATAAATACAATTTTAAATTATGATAAAATGATATAATAATGTCAATTTTTGAAAAAGTGTGCTAGCAATAGCATTAGTTTTCAATTTAGGGCTTGATTTTAAGGTTTTTGTAAACAACTAAGGATTGTTTTGGTTCATGTCTATATTTTTAACCATGCAAAAAAAAGTGGTGCTACTGGTAGCACCACTTGTTGATTCAGTGTTGTTTTTTTCGTGTTTCTTTATGAAAAATATGAGTTTTTATGGCTAGAGTTCTCGTTTTGCGTATAAAGTTCTTGTTAAGTTGTATAACTTGCTACATGATTACTCTATGTTGGTTATTTTATGCTCTTTTAGGGAATTTGGTGTATAACATTTGGCATTGGAGCTTGGATGCTTCCAAAATGAGTCAGTTTAGAATTTTTGTTGTAACTTTTTTTCTCGGACGTTAACACAATGAAACTTCAATAGGCCATAGAGGACATATCAAACAATTTGAGGTACAATTTTTTAGGTCTTGATTCATTGCAGGTGTGGAGTTATACCTTGTGGAGGTTAGAATTTTTTACTAGTCCAAAACTAATCTCAAACAAATGTTCCAAGAAAAATTGTTATATATGAAGATTGAAAGATAAATGGAGTGATACTTATTGCATTTGAAAATAGACAAATAATAATATTCATGGTACAATTTTTAGAATCATATCCAAAAAATCAAACATGTGCCAGAGCGTACACTTCTTCTCTCCTAAAAATGGAAAGTTTTAGTAAGGTTACCATAACGTCTGCTTGGTACATTAGAATTAGGTCATATCTATGGCCTTGTTGTTGGGACAGGAAAAGAGCAAGAGGAAGAAACCGAAGCGCAACAGAGGAAAAGAAGTTAAAGGATGGAAAGGAAGCGTGGAAGAGAGAAATCCGCGACAAGGAAAGCACACCCAGAGTCAGTGGAAATGTGGTAGGTAAAAGAGTTAAGACTGAGAAGCGACAGGTCAGAATACTGCAGGAGTCAAATTTGACAGAAGACTAACGGATGAGTTTTTGCAGCTAGTTATGACCTCTACAAATAGGATGAAAGACGTTTTCGTGGCTAGTAATGGCCGTGATTAATGTCATGCAGGAATTTTGCGGCCAGTATGGCCTACCATCAATATAGAAGAAGATATTTTGTAGCTACTTCCGAATGTAATAACTGAGTTGTACTCAATCGAACCTCTGTGATATTGTAATTTCTATAAATAAGAGGAACCCTCTCTGTATAAGGGTTAGCCTGTTAGTTAGTCAGTTAGAATAATAGTAAGGAGAAATCAGATAGGAGTCTGATAGTAGAAGGTTGCTGAGCTGCGGATCTACAGTTGAGCGCACATACCATTTAGTAGAGTCATTTTGTAGATGAGTGCACAGATAGTAGAGTAGAAGAGCCGATCCAGGCTGTGTGCGGATCAATATGAGTATATAAAAGAATAATCCAAAGATCATGAGAGTGAGAAGAATCTGAGCCAAAATATATATCTTAAATAGTCTGTAAGTCACAGACTGCAAGGTGCTACCTATGTTTCTCATGCAAGATGAAGAGCACCTTGGTGGTTTTTCCCAGATGGGTTTCCACGTTATTTCCTGTGTTAATGAATGATTGAATGTTGTGGTGAATGTTTAACTATTAACGTTGAATGTTTGATTAACTCACATTATTTATGGTTATGGTTTGAATGAATGTCGTAATACTGATAAGCAATGAATGAATGGATATCTAGCACCATCGAAGCATTGTCTATTAGTTCATGTTTAAACACTATCAGGTCATAATATAAGTCACACCACAATTATTTACTATTAAGGAATCAGCTGCACTGCACTATTGCACCAGTTGTTAAGTTTTTAAGAGTAAGGTTGTGTCAGACGTTGGTTGTGGCACACTGTTGTGCCTATATCGAGTAGTGAAAGACTCCATCCTTCCATCTCTGTTGAATGCCTTAGCCATGCGCCAAGGGACTATAATCCCTCACCAAATGCAGAAACATGGTTCTGAAAGATACACATTAAGATATCTCTAGTGAGACTGCACCTGCCTTGCAGGTGTTTCCAACTGAGCTTGCTCCGTCGGGCTGATGTCTTTGGGTGTTTTGTTTGTTTTGTGTTGTTGTTGAACCTAGCTCACGTGAGTGAGGAGAAGTAGGCCAATAAATGGTTATGTTTCTAGAACCCGTAATCATTTGATTCGAGGGAAATGTTGTGGCATACGATAAAGAAGGAAATCGAGGATTGGCTGGAGGCTAAGATGTCGGAATTTGCGTAAGAAGAGAGTGCAAGATCGCGGTTGAGCGTAGAAAACGGGTTAGATCGATACATATACTATGATATTCATGAGATATTCTTTGCGGAGTTTCTTATTGTGCTGCATGAGTGGTTTTCAAGACTGGCAAATTGGTAGAAAAATTTTCAAAGAAGAAAAGCGGTCGAGTGGAGTGCTCAGCTGATTCGCGAGATAACCAGTGTAAGTAACCCCATTTCTAGAGCTATTGATTTTTGGGTCGACAGTATTTTCAAGGATATATTACCGATTTTGGAGTAGAGACGATAACCTCATATGAGACTGAGGTTATCGTCAGTGGAAATGTGGCAGGTAAAAGAGTTAATACTGAGAAGCGTCAAGTCAGAATACTACAGGAGTCAAATTTGACAGAAGACTAACGGATGAGTTTTTACAGCTAGTTATGACCTCTACAAATAGGATGAAAGATGTTTTCGTGGCTAGTAATGGCCGTGATTAATGTCATGCAGGACTTTTGCGGCCAGTATGGCCTGCCATCAATATAGAAGAAGATATTTTGTAGCTACTTCCGAATGTAATAACTGAGTTGTACTCAGTCGACCCTCTGTGATATTGTAATTTCTATAAATAAGAGGAACCCTCTCTGTATAAGGGTTAGCCTATTAGTTAGTCATTTAGAAGAATAGTAAGGAGAAATCAGATAGGAGTCTGATAGTAGAAGGTTGCTAAGCTGCGGATCTACAGCTGAGCGCACATACCATTTAGTAGAGTCATTTTGTAGATGAGTGCACAGATAGTAGAGTAGAAGAGTCGATCCAGGCTATGTGCGGATCAATAGGAGTATATAAAAGAATAATCCAAAGATCATGAGAGCGAGAAGAATCTGAGCCAAAATATATATATTAAATAGTCTGTAAGTCACAGATTGCAAGGTGCTACCTATGTTTCTCATGCCAGATGAAGAGCACCTTGGTGGTTTTTCCCAGATGGGTTTCCATGTTATTTCCTGTGTTAATGAATGATTGAATGTTGTGGTGAATGTTTAACTATTAACGTTGAATGTTTGATTAACTCACATTATTTATGGTTATTGTTTGAATGAATGTCGCAATACTGATAAGCAATGAATGAATGGATATCTAGCACCGTCGAAGAATTGTCTATTAGTTCATGTTTAAACACTATCAAGTCATAATATAAGTCACACCACAATTATTTACTATTAAGGAATCAACTGCACTGCACTATTGCACCAGTTGTTAAGTTGTTAAGAGTAAGGTTGTGTCAGATGCTGGTTGTGGCACACTGTTGTGCCTATATCGAGTAGTGAAAGACTCCATCCTTCCATCTCTGTTGAATGCCTTGGCCGTGCGCCAAGGGACTGTAATCCCTCACCAAATGCAGAAGCATGGTTCTGAAAGATACACATTAAGATATCTCGAGTGAGACTGCACCTGCCTTTCAGGTGTTGCCAACTGAGCTTGCTCCGTCGGGCTGATGTCTTTGGGTGTTTTGTTTGTTTTGTGTTGTTGTTGAACCTAGCTCACGTGAGTGAGGAGAAGTAGGCCAATAAATGGTTATGTTTCCAGAACCCGTAATCATTTGAGTCGAGGGAAATGTTGTGGCATACGATAAAGAAGGAAATCGAGGATTGGCTGGAGGCTAAGATGTTGGAATTTGCGTAAGAAGAGAGTGTTTGAGCGTAGAAAACTGGTTAGATCGATACATATACTATGATATTCATGAGATATTCTTTGCGGAGTTTCTTATTGTGCTGCATGAGTGGTTTTCAATACTGGCAACTTGGTAGAAAAATTTTCAAAGAAGAAAAGCGGTCGAGTGGAGTGCTCAGCTGATTCGCGAGATAACCAGCATAAGTAACCCCATTTCTAGAGCTGTTGATTTTTGGGTCGACAGTATTTTCAATGATATATTACCAATTTTGGAGTAGAGACGATTTTTCCAAGGGCCTCGAAGAAGGTTTTTGTTATCTATAAATACATGGATAAATATGCTCATCTATGAGAAGGGAATTTTGTAGTTGAGCAGTTGAGTCTCATATCTAGAGGAGGGGATATGTTGCGGAATAATTGCAAATACAATGGGAAATGGTGAGCTAAGATGTTCCCAGGAAGTACAGAACCTAAGCTAGAAGCTGGATTCCTAAGGAGTGGAAGGAGATTCAGGTTGAGGAAAAGAAGAAAGATGAAAGGAGGTAGACATACTCCTAGTCTGTTTGAGGAAAGTGAGTACAAAGTTGAGTCACATATAGATGAAGGGTATTGCGATGAAGAGGAAGACTACAACCTAATTTTTGAAGGAGAAAAAGAATCTGAATAATCTATGGAGACACCAAGATCAGGTCACAACTACATCACACCAAGAGTATCTCTAGAGGTAAGGTCTAGAGCCTCATCTCCTGAAAGAGTTGTTAATACTGATAGTGCTAGTACTATGACCAGCATGCAAGAGGGTACACCTCCATTAAATGATTCATTGGATAACCCCGAGGGCAATTCAATGGCTAGGGAAGATATTAGGTTAGCCCCATTAAATGGAAATGGAGCAGAGGATCCAGAGCAACATTGGTTCCTTTGCAAATCTATTTGGATGGTTTTCCTAGCTCACAATGCAGACATAAATAAAGCGCAGATGACTACGACTCTGCGGGGTCGCACGCTGGACTGGTTCATGAATTTTTCTGCAGTACAAGCAGGAACCCCACAAAAGACCCTTGATGAAATATGACTCACGATGATTTATGAGTTCATAAAACCTAAATCTGAGTCGCAATGCATCACCGAGATCAAGGAGATAAAATAGGCACTGACGAAATCCATATGGGATTTCGACCAACAGTTTAAGACTTTGATGGCCAAGGCTAGTTTCTAGATGTCAAATGTGAAACATAAAGAGTGGTTTATTGATGCACTATTACCACACATTCGAGCTCCTTTGATGCAACAGAATATTGTGTCGCAAACATAAGCACTAGGACTAACGATGAATTTGGAGTCCTCACTGATCAGAGATGGTGGCACAAGAATGATGCAGATTCAGTCGCAGTTGGATAATCTGAGTGTACAACTTCAGGACATCAAGAAGGGTAAAGAAGCATGTGAGGACTTGTGGTGCAGAAGATGTCGAACAGATGGACACACCAAGGATAATTTTCCATCGTACATGAACTATATCTCATCGGGTGCACCAAATCCATTGAGTACTCACAGGCTACCTCGGTGCCGAATATTCCAGACTAGAGGGCATCATGACGAAGAGTGTTTATACTTACAATGTTGACGTATTTGTAACTTCGGAATGTATTCATCAGTATATCTTATGTATTGTACCCCGATGTTTATTTCGGGATGTTTCTGTAATGTATTTGAGTCATGTCATGCCCCGATGTTCCTATCGGGAGGTTCTATAATGTAAACAAGTCATGTCAAGTCCTTGTGGGTAACCCTCCTATTGGTCAAGGGTTAAATTACCTGCAGTTGTGGGGCCGTAGGGTTATTAGAATATCTTAGAGAAGTTAACCCTAGGTGAGTCATTATAAGTCGAGGCAATAGTCCCCACCATTGTGTTAAGGATAACACTCCTTGTTGGTCGGAGGAGGAAAAGTCCCCACAAGCTGTGGGGCACTAGGGTTATTAGACACTCCTGGAGATGTCGACTCTAGTAAGTAAGTGTTAAGTGAGGTCGACATGTTGGAGTGGGTTTCAAGTGAAAGAAATAATATAAATAGAGAGTGAACCTCTCTATTTATCACACACACACTCACTCATTGGGGTGCATGAGTGAGAGAGAGAAGTTACTGGGACAAGAGAGAGTCTGCTGCTGTCGGGAGATCATATTTATGTTTTCGGGTTTTACTTTTGGTGCTCATTCTATCTCTAAGGAAGTTGCGGGGTTTTATCCATTTATGCTTTCCCCAAGGATAAAGACTATGTTCATTGTCTCTTGTGTTTGATTCTTGTGCTTTCTATTCTCTCAGTTAAAGATCCTAATGTATTGCTAGCTTAATGATAAAAATATAGCATGGTATCAGAGCTAACCTGAGAAGAAGACATTGTGTAGCTGTAGAATCTAGGGATTCTTACTTTTTGGGTTTCTCTCCATAATATATCAGCAAAAGTATGCTAGGCTGACTCTCCATTGAAGGGTGCATATTTCTGTCGAAGTGAAATTCGATTCCGAGCATTTTTAGTTTTTGGTGCGGGAAATTAGGGCTTTCTACATAAGAGGAATTTTTTAGTGAGCCTGGAATAGGATTTTGATCCTCATAAAAATCAAATTTTAGAGACCTGGATCAATATTTTTGGTTAGGAGAAACTTTGGTAAAGTCAAACCCTAGTTTGACCTCGAGCTAGAAAAACCCTAATTACTAAAACTACTAAGTTTTGGTACATTCGCTATATTTGGATATTGGAAAAGGATCAGGAGCTGAAACTTGCAAAGGATAAGGATAAAATATTGATTTACACAATGTCCAAAATTGAGCCTCAGAGTCACTATATTCTGGGATATATGATCCCCCCAAGTTAGGGTTCCAACCTCTTCCAGGATTCATTCCTAAACAGGACACCTGGGGCGAATTGCTATATCTTGGGCTACAAAGGTCCGAATAAAATTATTGAAGATGTTCCAAAAAGGCCATGGACTTTAATTTCTGTGGTCCAAATTTCAGATCCAGAAGATGAAAACGTGACACATGGAAGTCCGTACAACTTCTATGTTCTGAATAGTCCTGTAATAGGTCACCTTGGGAAAATGATCATAAGTCCCAATTGGTGAAACCAATTTTGATGAAACTATGGTGTTGGAATAGGGACATGTGAGGATACCTCAGTACAAAGTTTTAAGAATAGAGGAGCAGTAATTTTGGAGATATTGTAGAAACATTAACATGCATTTATGTAGAAGAAATTGGAAAACTAGGGCTTCATGTTTCGGGAGCTTCCCTCCACTGTTTTCAGAAAAGGAGTACATTGGAAAGCTCAACTTGAAGAGATATATCTTTCTATCTAGTCAGATCTAAAATATTCCAAGTTTTGAAAATTAGGGTTTCTTTGACAAACCCTAGATCAGCCAGCTCCGGAACCAGGACGAACACCTCAAATCGGTAAGATCTAATCTTTTGCTATTTTAATTTGAGGTTCTCATTTCAAAGTGATCTATCACATCAGATTGATGATAAGCTTGGTGAAGTTGACAAATTCCAAGCATGGAAGTATTTGATCTGTTTGAAGAAAATGAATCAGACACCTACATGAGTAGAGGGGTTCTAGTTCTAGAGGGAGATGAGGCTAAGAGCCTTACACCAGAAGAACTTGGTCAAGGCCAGGAAGATAATTGTTGATTCAATCACGGATCACATTGTACCACAAGTGTCTTCCCGAAAGACACCGAAGATGTTTGATTCCTTGACCAAGCTATTTGAAGGGAAGAACATAGATCAAAATATGACTTTGAGAAAACAGTTGAAGAATGTGAAGATCCAGAATGCAGAGACCATGCAGTCATACTTTAGAAGGGTCTCTCAAATCAAAGAAAAACTTGTAACAGTAGAAGAAGAAGAAGTGGAGAATGCAAGAGTGGTGATAGTCACATTGAATGGCCTCCCAGGATCATGGGATTAATTCATTCAAGGAATGTGTGCCAGAAGGAAGTGATGACTTTCAGCAGACTCTGGAACATGAAGAAGCTCAACTCATAATAAGAGAAGAGAATATGGGAGCAACTGAAGATCAATCTCTCACCATCCAAAGAAGATCCCTCAAGCGATGAGGAATACAAAGGACTCAATTATTGAAGAAACTCTTATCCATCTTAGCATTTGGATGCTATTATGAATGAAGAATATGATGAAGCTGAAGGCTCAAGAAGGAGTCTACCCATGAAACAAATAAAGATAAGTATTCAATTTCCATTTCACAATATTGTTTTGTTATGCATTTGTTTATATTGAATTAATGTATTATGCATGATAGAATGTTTGCATTAATGACAGTATACTACTAATATGCATTTCATGGGTAAGTAGCTCATGGTGCTATACAACTCTCCATTGCTACTTATATAGAGTGAAACCTCTTTGCTGACATATTGGATTAAGTGCACAATCTCAATGTTGTCCTGGTAGAGATGGAAGGCATCTAGAAAAGTTTCCGTGAGATATGGATGAATAATGTATTGGCTAAAGTAGTTGCATGATCATATATTTATGCATAAGAACTTGACAATATGAATATTCCTTATGAAATGTTTCTAACCATACAAATGCATTTGACTTGTAGGAAAGATCAGATACATAATCGCCTACAAGAAAAGAAGAATGAGACTAAGACTTGTTTCGAAGAACAAGTGACGGCAGTTCAAGATGAAGAATAATATGACGAATGCAACGACATCATTGATGCAGAACCTTCCAAGAAGAAAGGGAAGACTAGTTCAATAAGAATGATGTCTAGAATGTAGTATTGATATGTGAAGGGAAGTTCGTAGTTCCATCATGCAGTAGATGGAAACATTGTGGGATACAAGGAAAGATTCATAGCACGAAAATAAGGCATAAACTACGAAGAAACATTTGCAGCCACTGGAAGTAGAGTCACATGACAGACAAAATCATGTGTGCAAATGAAAGAAGGCCCTGTACGAGTTCAAAAGACACCCATGGTATAACACATACATGATGAGCTTGATGAAGATATGAACCTATGCTACAAGGTTGATAGAGGATGACAAGCTCACAGATGGGTATGGGTACGAGAAGAACTTTTGAAAAAGTTCAATATAGAGGATATTGGTATCAAGTGATCCTAAATGGATACATATAATATTAGTAGCAGAGGAAGCTACTTGTCACTCCAGTACAGAATGTTTCAGTGCATAGAGTACAGAAGACAGAGGGAGTATGATGCTTCAGAGGGAGTGACTACAGAAGATCCTAAGGTTCGACATGGTACGACAGGATGGATAGATTACTGATAACTCTAGGCTTTACTGAGAGTAAAGTGGATTCCAACCTTTACTTCAAGGTCAAAGGTGGAAGACCAGTGATGCTCCTGTTATGTGTCGATGCACTATTTTCTAGGCATGGAGGTGTGGACAAGGGAAGTATGCAGTAGATATCCTGAATAGGCTCGGGATGATGGACTGCATGACCACACCTATGGCATCGAACCTAAAGCTATTGAGTGTTGCTTCATCAGAGTCGATTGATGCCATGATGTATCATCATATGATTTTTTCATCGATGTACCTGATGGATACGAGACCAGATACTTGCTTTGTTGTGAACACATTGAGACATGTTCACTTAATGGTTGCAAGTATGATATGAATCAGAAGATTAACCTGGAAGGTTATACGGATTCAGATTGGGTAGTTCCATTGATAGGAAGAGCACTTTGGGGTGCTTCTTCAGTATGAGATCATGTGTGATCTCTTGGTTGGCAGGATGGAGTCCTACATGGCGCTAAGTACAGCTGAGGAAAAAGATGTTGCCACTTGCTATTTGGAAGGTAGTATGTTTATTTTGAAAAATACTATTTGATTTTATTGATCTGACTTGCATTTTTGGTATGATGCAGAGAGGAGCAATGAAGCTCCAGTTTGTGATACAAATCGAGATCTCTCGAAAGAGGGAGTTCTAGCATAGCTGGTGAGACAGGTTGTCTGAGCATAAATCCTGGTGAAGCTTGTAGGTTGCTCAGACGTAAACGGTCCTGTAGGTTGTCCTCAGATGCAATTGGTCCTGGCGAAGCTCACATGTTATCCTTGGATGTAATCATCTTTGATGTGATTCTATGCTAGAAATGGCCAGAGTGAAGTTTGAGTACTTTAGGGAGAATCTTGGTGTTCTCTAGATCAAGGTTCCTTCTAAAGGGAAGTGATGATTTCATGAGCCCTTCTGAGATGGTGAGAGAATTGGTTCCTTCCATGGTCAGATGTAAGTGCTATGCCATTCTGACATGGTGAGAGGATTGGTTCCTTCCATGGTCAGATGTAAGTGTTGTGCTCTTTTGACATGGTGAGAGGATTGGTTCCTTCCATGGTCGGATGTAAGAGCCGTGACATGGTGAGAGGATTGGTTCCTTCCATGGTCGGATGTAAGAGCCATGACATGGTGAGAGGAATGGTTCCTTCCATTGTGAGATGTATGTGATGATCCCATATCCATCATGAAAAATGGTTGGCTCTATGAAGACACATCTAGTATGAAAAAGGAATAGCTTTGTGTAGATCTTGCATCCAACATGAAAAAGGGCTGGCTCTGTGAAGACTCATCTAGTATGAAAAAGGACTAGCTCTGTGTAGATCCCACATCCAACATGAAAAAGGGCTGGCTCTGTGAAGACTCATCTAGTATAAAAAAGGACTAGCTTTGTGTAGATCCCACATCCAGCATGAAAAAGGGTTGGATCTGTGAAGACTCATCTAGTATGAAAAAGGACTAGCTCTGTGTAGATCCCACATCTAGGATGAAAAAGGACTATCTCTGTGTAGATCCCACATCTAGTATGAAAAAGGACTAGCTCTGTGAAGACTCATCTAGTATGAAAAAGGACTAGCTCTATGTAGATCCCACATCTAGTATGAAAAAGGACTAGCTCTGTGAAGACTCATCTAGTATGAAAAAGGACTAGCTCTGGGTGGATGCCACATCTAGTATGAAAAAGGACTAGCTCTGTGTGATGATACATCCAGTATGAAAAAGGACTGGCTTTGTAGATGTACATCTAGCATGAAAAAGGGTTGGCTTTGTAGAATTTGCTGTGACGAGAAGAATCAAGAGATAGCACCTGTGATGATTCAGTGATGATGATCCAGATCAAGTGATGATCCAGATCCAGTGATGATGATCCAGACCGAGTGATGATCCAAATCCAATGATGATGGTCCATATCGAGTGATGATCCAGATCCAGTGATGATGATCCAGATCAAGTGATGATCCAGATCTGATGATGAAGATGACTTGAGGATGAAGATGACCTGAAGATGAAGATGACTTGAAAATAAAGATGACTTGAAGACGAAGATGACTTGATGATGATCCAGATGATACAGACAAGAAGACTTGTGTCGATATATTATGTCGAGAGAATACCTTCCTAGTTAAGAGGGAGTTTTGATGTATTTGTAACTTCGGAATGTATTCATCCATATTTTTTATGTATTGTACCCTAATGTTTATTCCGGGATGTGTCTGTAATGTATTTGAGTCATGTCATGCCCCGATGTTCCTATTGGGAGGTTCTATAATGTAAACAAGTCATGTCAAGTCATTGTGGGTAACCATCCTATTGGTCAAGGGTTAAAGTCCCCGCAGTTGTGGGACCCTAGGGTTATTAGACCATCCTAGAGAAGTCAACCCTAGGTGATTCATTGTAAGTCGGGGCGATAGTCCCCACCATTGTGTTAAGATAAGCCTCATTATTGGTGGGAGGAGGAAAATTCCCCACAAGCGGTGGGTCACTAGGGTTATTAGACACTCCTAGAGATGTCAGCTCTAGTAAGTAATTGTTAAGTGAGGACGACATGTTGGAGTGGGTTTCAAGTGAATGAAAGAATATAAATAGAGAGTGAGCCTCTCTATTTATCACACACACACTCACTCATTGGGGTGCATGAGTGAGAGAGAGAAGTTATTGGGATAAGAGAGAGACTGCTACTATCGGGAGATCATCTTTATGCTTTTAGGTTTTACTTTCGGTGTTGATTCTATCTCTGAAGAAGTTGCGGGGTTTTCTCCATTTATGGTTTCCCTGAGTATAAACATTGTGTTGATTGTCTCTTGTGTTTGATTGATGTGCTTGCTATTCTCTCAGTTAAAGATCCTAATGTATTGCTAGCTTAATGATAAAAATCTAACATACAAAATATTGTAAGTACCCCAACCATCCCTTTCTATAAATTTTGCAAATCAGTAGGGCATAATGAGAAGGATTGTAGACAAGGATGATTTTCATAACCCCCCTAGATTTATATGTATAAAAAATGGGCGAATCTCTCCAATATATAGGAAAGTTTGAAGGCGATCTTATCAATAAATTGATGTGTATATATAAAAAAATTGGCAAATATTTCTTTTTATTCTATAATGTTTTAAAATCCTGGTGAATATTTCATTTTATTATATAATGTTGTAAAATCTTGGCTATTCTTTCAGTTCATTATAAAAAAATTGTAAAAACTGGTGAATCTTTCACTAATTTATAAAATATAGGAACAAAAACATTAGTCAAATATCATGAATCACATCATCAACAATAGAACATGTAGACTCACGAGTCACAACTAGAAGGTGTCAGTGAAACACAATTGCGCTCACTAGATTCAGGGCAAGTGGGGACTCCACTTGTTATCTTGTTCCTTAATGCTCCAGTGGACATGTGGGGACCTGAATCTTGACAAACCGATAAAATTATAGAATCAGACATAATGCTCGATCTTTGCCTCTTACTAATTTAACATTTTTTTGCATCTTAAACTTGCTTCACTCTTTTGTTTTGTTCTCTACTTCAAACTATAATTAGTCTTCCAACTAAGAAATCCAGGTTGAACAATATTGCATATTCTTGTCAAGAACATAGCACAACATCTAACCCATCTGAGTCATCACGTAATATGTATAGCATCTTCATCTAAGAAGGTTGGCATATAGAAATTTATAGTTGTTGATCGGAATATTTCACCTCCTGAGGATAGCAAGGTGTTCCACTGGTCTGAATGGTTCAGATCCAGAACAAATAGATCACAGAGGTTGATAACTCCCCCTAGATGCTGTAGATATCTGGAATACAAGGCCTTGATATTTTACCTGTGTACCTGCAAAAGAGTTCAACAAAAAACAGATCAAAGCAACCCGAATATGATCTACTAATCTATGCTAGTGACTAAGGAATCTAGCAATGTATATCTAAAATCAAACATCAACAATATATATGAGAAAGAAAATCAACTTGCATTAGAAATATGAAGAATTTTACAACCAAGCCTTAGTGTTGACATGCATCTCCATGAAACCAGCTCTTCATCCCCAAAATCTTCGACTCTAGCTCTCCATGCTCTCTCCAAATGATCATGGGCCAAGAATCAGTCCAACAGCATAACAATACCTTCAATGTTCTCCCCTCAACCATGGCTATGAACTCATATATATAGGGATTTAATGGATAGAGATGGTTGAGAAATTAGTGGGTGAGGTGGCCTTTAAGATCCTAGGATGAGGGATCTCGAGCTCAACCAACCCACAGTAGTAGGGATAAGAGATATCTCAAGGATTATCATCTAGAAACCTCACAAAGCTTCTCTTTTTACCCTTTTACCTAGGGTACCACGTTTTTCTTTCTTTGACAGAGCGGTTTTGGTAATAGCCACCTATGGACCAAGGGTGACAGGCAATGGCACCGCTTGTGGACAACTGATGAAAAGCGGTGTGAACAGGGGTACTGCTCCTGGATAAGGGAGCATGAGCGGTGCTGGGAATTTGTATGATAGAATGATAAGAAACCATTTAGTCTTCACTCTAGAAGCTAGGATTTTAGGGCAACAAGGTATGCCAAAGGTCTTATCACATGATGGTGACAGGATTTTGGTATAACAGGATGCCTCCCAAAGCATGAGTCTTAGAGTAATATGATAAACGAGAGCTTTGAGAACAACTCATTGCCAGGAGACGAAAATGTTGGCTCGATTGAAGCATGCAGTCAAGTAGGCATCTGTAGTACATCAGTATGTTGAATCATAGACATAAGTAACCAAATTCATAGCTACAGACCAATACAAGGTAGATCCATGAGTGGAATAAATAAGCATGGCTACTAGAATACAGCGTAGATCCATGTGATAGAGGACTCAAACTTGGACATAGCTACCAGACATACAACGTAGATCTATGTCATACAGACACAAATTTGAGCATAGCCATGACCATACAAATGTGGATCCATGCTAGATATACAAAACTCCATCACAACCTGGGGAAAAGCAATGAGTGCTTTTAAACAGATACTCAAGGTCTTCGTCTTGTCTTCCACAAAGTACGATTCTATCCATGTGATTACAATGATCTGAAGTCGAACATGGTAGAAACCACTTGATTACCGGCCAATGATGTGAACCGTTAACAAGTGTGAGGGAGATCACCATTAATGTCAATGATTCCCAAGGTACCCTAGTACAATGTACTAAGTGCGAATAGATGTCTTGACATTGAACACCCAGTTGATTCTACAGATCAAAGGTCAATGATGTGAACCAATGTCGAGAGTGAGAGAATATGTCATTAAGGCATACAGATCTCAAGGTACTGAATATTGTTTCTAAGACTATTTCCTGAATGATGAGCTGATGTTGAAGAGAATAGTCTCGTCTGTTACGGAGAGAAATTCCTATGGCTTGGGGTACCACAACAGATAGCTTGACTCCAGAAATCAATCCTTTTCAATATGCAATAGAAATTAAATGTCTAACACTAAAGGATCAGACCTCGTACCTTATTCTGGATGGTTGAAGTAGATCCTCATTGAGCTTTCCAACTTTATCTTGAATTGATAGATTACTTCCTCAAAAATAAGTAAACAATACAAGCATTCTATATATCATGGTGTTAGATCTATTCTAGCATATATAATCAATAATGTACAAGCATTTGACATAATCCAATGGATAAAATACTCATTCAAACACACATTATTGGATAGGAAAAGATATTTCTATTAATATAAATCAGAGATTACAAGATACAACCTCTGTCGGCATGTTTGCGAATCGGAGAAACTGAATCCCCCACTTGGGCCTCCACCACTTCAATCCTCCATCTCTCAATAGAAAGCTCACAAGAAAAAGGCAAGCTTGGGAAGAACACAAGAGTGCTCCAAGGGACAAAGGGATGCAGACTCGGCATAAGTTCCAGCAACAATGGACTATAGTTTCTTTGCTCTTAATTCTCTCTTATGCCTTCAATGTACCAAGGGGTTGCTTATATAGCTTTTCAAAGGGGTAATGAAAGGTCGAATCCGAGCGATCTCAAGGCATATGGAAGGTCAGGAGTCAAATGAGTCGGATGCATGTCAAGGAAAACTCCAAAAGGATTTGAATTTTGTACACATCCCAATGTACGTGGTTTTAGTGGTCAAACCTGCGTATATATGTGCTTATAGGTTTAAAAGTCGCGTGTATCATTTTTCACATGTTTTTAGGGATGATCAAGGAAACATCAAAGGACAAAAGGTGGTCCATAGGGTCTAAGCAGTCTGCAGCGGGATAGGGGAAGGCCATACAAAGTGTGATTCACCTGGAGTGGTGAAATCAGCTATAACATCGTCGAAGGGGGTCCATGATGAGTCCCACATCGATGACACGAAACTTGGAACATAGTTCTGGAATGATGTGAACATAGTAACCATATGATTGACTCAAAGATACTGACACAAAGGATGTGTATACTGCAGAGGTAAGACTTCTTCAGATTCCCTTTGAACATCAGGCAGCATGACAAAATCACTTGGCATCATGACTGGATAGGACAGATACACAATGTGACAGCGGACAATGCATTCCTTTGAAAGACTCAAAGGATTGACATGACTCATGAAAGTGGATCGTCACAGAGATCAGCTGAATACCCAATTGACTGACATGATTGTGCAGATAAGTGCCATGTTCAAAGGTAATGACAAACCACTGCCATTATTTGCAAAATGATTCCCTTTCCCATTTCCCCCATCATGATCGATGAGTGCCTCTTTTCGGTTTTACGAGTTCAAAGAGGGTAACAAACACTCGATGTAGCTTGTCAGAAGACAAGTCCAGTCTCATATGTTTTACAAACCTGAGAGAGGATGGGTTCGTTCCCAAAATGGGTCTCTCAATGTTTAATCTTTAATGAGTCCATTGAAAGAAAACTCGGCATCATTCATGTTTAGAGAGTCTGAACGAATATGGAAGAAGACTCCATGGGGGTCCTTTTTCGTATGATTTAGTCTCTAAGGCCCGAAAATGTGTAAAATCATACCTTAGAGAACTTTTCCAGTCATGGTTGGCTGGAGCGTTCCTTTCTCGTAAATAGTACTATCCAAACCGAGAAAGAGATAACCTACCATCAGATAAACGACTCTTCAAATACTTTAACGAGCGTGAAGAAGACAAGATCGCTCGATGATCTTTTCATATTTAGGGAGTCTGAAAAGGGTTTAAAGAGAAATACATGAAGTTTCTTTACACAATGTCACTTTTTACAAGGCTGGAAAGATTCGGAAACGGACTTGACTATATTTTCATGTTTAAGGAGTCTGAAAGAAGATGTGAATAGAAGACTCCATAACGTTTCTTTACACAATGTTGTATTTTACGAGCCTGGAAAGATTCAGAAACGAACTCGGGATTTTGATACTAGATTTTAACGAGCATGAGAAAGTGTCCTAATAAACGCTCAATGGCCTTTTTTCATTTTGGGAAAGTATGAAAAATCCATAAACAAACTCTCCAAAGCTTTATACTAAAATCAACCTGCAGACGACTCATAAACAAGTGTTAAATGCATCCAAAATCAACATTATGGGATTACGACAAATAGATTTTGACCAGAACATGATGTAATATCAAAACTATACTAAGTCAAACCCAAAAAATGTCTATATAAGGCAAGTAAATAGTAAAAAACCAAACATTTCACTATTTACCTCTTGGCAAAGAGCACTTGGAGCATTTTTTAGCCAGATCTTCCATAGCTGATACCGGAAGTTTCCACTATCCGTTTTCAGTTTCGTCAGTTGCAGGTAATAGCTAAGACCTTCTTCTTTCATTTCATACCATTCATTTTGGGATTCGATGGGGTTTTAGGCCTATCTGGCAAGCCCTAAAATCCTATTTTCAGGCACCACGACTACCCCTTACAGGATAGGCGGCACCTCCCGAGAACCGTGCCAAATACAAGGTGAACAAGCGGTGCCACTACCTGTCTCCCACGGGGCACAGGCAGTGCCGGCCGGCCGTGGAGAAATTTAACCAATGATATATACAAAATGAGCTCATTCTTTTGATTTATAAGGATTTAAGGATGATATTGATGTATACCATTGTTGTTTTGGCAGGTCTAGGCTTCCAAAATATGGTGATATGGAAGGAAAGAACTCATGATGACGAGGATGCCACTGCCAAAAAGAATCCGGTGTGTATTGCCGCACTCTGGAACTGTGGACTTCTAAAGTTATTCTGGACACTAAGCATGGTGTCCCACGAGAGACTACTGGAGCACATCCTGAGAATGTGGAATCTAGAACAACAATATTTCGAGGTGGGGGCACATATACTTACAATGGAGGTAGAGGACATCTACTTCTTGACTAGACTATCAATACAGGGTGCTCCTATCTCACTGACTGGTTCCCATGGCAGGGAAATTACCACTAGAGAGCTCATAAATCGAAACTGTGTACCAGGTATAGGTACATCGGGGAAGAAAATCCACATCAAGGCAGTGACAGACAGGGCTCTACGAATTGTTCTGTTCACCATGCAAAGGGTGGCAGGGAGCGAGGGTGTTCATCAGGCTTCTAGGCCACATATGCTATATGCCCTAGAGGCAATGGCAGCTATGGTGTTCAACTGGGCGGAAGCATTACTTCCAATCTTCAAGGATCAGCTGACTAAATGTCCGCAGGGAGAGATGAAGCAATTTGGATTTGGTTCCATGTTAGCTTGTTTCTTCTTCAAGTGGGTCCCCTAGATGAGGCCCTAGGTGACTTTTCAGAGTCTGAGAGCACGAGACCCCCGCATGCTAAGGTGGGTCCAATTCATGGCTTGCACGGGAGCGGGTAGGGGCAGAGTGAAGTTCGGTGACGTGTTATTCAGATGGCTATAGGATCAGATGCTCATGGTCGAGGACTATGCCTATGCGGGCACAGATTTTATAGGTGATCCTGACCTACCACTCCCACCTGGAGGGCAGTGGGGAGACATTGGTAAGAAACAAGAAACCCTAAGATGATTTTTATTTATTTATGTTTTATATGTTTTATTATTTTTTTGATAAGTGATGAGACCTGTTTGAATTCATGCAGATGTTGGAGCAGTGAGTCCTGGAGGAGCATCTCCATTAGACAGGCGAGTAGAAGCTCACTTAGTTCCACAGGGTGATGATATCACTGGGGAGCTGGAGGAGAACCTTGAGAGGTTGACTCTGGACATCCGAGATGCTGACATAGATGATCTCACGACTAGATATCAGAGATCTATGGTGGGAGTACTAGGCCGGTTCAGCAGGCTATTCCATAGGGTGGCTCAAGCAGTGATGTGCTACCATGAGCACCACTAGTAGATGAGACATATATACTGAAAGCTGATAGCTTCAAGATTTTTGTATGATGATTTTTCCTGAAAGCCTATGTGCTTCAAAAGAGGTCTCGAGACCTATTTTTTGTAACATTTTTCGTATATATATATATACAGACTTTTACATGATGTTTATATGTTTCAAATGGATGAATTCATTTTCTATGAGTTCTATGTGTCTTTAAATGTTTATTTACAATGTACCATTTTTTATTAACGTCATGAATGGGAAATATGCCAATCTAGGATGTAATTAGCCAATGAATCAACAACTACATTATGTTCCCTAGGGATATGCCTATATGTAATGGTTCCAAATGATCTTTCTAACAAACGTACCCTCCAGAAGAGGAGGAGGAGCATCGGGTTCCTAATGGTGTAGATACAGTTTAAATGAGAAACCACGAGCTGAGAGTCCATCAAAACTACTAGATCATGGACATCCTGGGAGGCAGCTTCAGTCAGAAGACCGATGATTGCTTCATACTCGGTGATGTTATTAGTAGCGGGACCTAAGCAAACCGCTCCTGAACTGACCAAATCTTCAGCTGGGGAATAAAGAACCCAAGCAGCCGAGGCTAGATTCAAGGTGTGGTGGAAAGCACCATCAGCAAAGCCGTAGAAAGCCATCTGCATGACCAACACATGGTATAAACAGATGCGGGCACCAAAACTCAAAACCATCTTGAATATACTGAAAACACACTGAAAGTCAATCAATATACATATATACAAGATACCATCCGAGAAGACCTAGGCATAGTACCTTTTCAGGTACAACCCATTGCGAGGTTTCCCTAAAGGGATTCCATCATAATCTATCAACTCATAGGCTCCTTTCTCTAACACCTTGGAAATAACGAAAGGTCCATACCACATAGACTCGAACTTACCCTTTCCTAGCTTTTCATATCTCCGGTAATAAGTCAACACTAGGTCACCCTCATTGAAAACACGAGGCTAGACGAATTTATCGTACTGCACCTTGATGCATTTCTTATGTGCCTCACTAGACAAAGCAACATATATATGAGTCTCATCAAGGTTATTCAAGTAAAAATATCTTGTTTCCTCTACGAAAGTGTCTAGGAGAAGTTCGACGGCAAGTTGTAAAGATGGAATCTAACATTGAATAGGCAAGATAGCTTCAAGTCCATAGACAAGCTGGAATGGCGTGAAACCATTAGTTGTTTTCACAGAAGTCCAATAATCCCAAAGAGTGGAAAAAATAATGAGATGCCAATTGGATTTATGATCTCCAACCATCCGACGAAGCATGGTTTTCAAAACCTTGTTAATGGCCTCTACTTGACCATGAGCTTGCGGATAATACGGCGTAGAGTTTTCATGGAGAAAACCTAGCTTGGCACTCAATTCCTACATCATTTGATTACGGAAATGGGATCCGTGATTAGTGACGATGGACTGCGGAACTCCAAATCTAGTTATGATATGGTTGAACAAGAAGAGAGCGACAGTCTTACCATCTTCTGCATATGTAGGCATGGCCTTAGCCCATTTTGTAAAATAATCCATGGCTACGATGATGTAACCATGCCCCCCGATTGAGGTAGGTTTACAATGCATGAAGTCAATCCCCTATTTGGAAAAAGGGCCAATGAAAATGACGGGGTGAAGCGAAACAGGATGGGTGCGCTTTTTGGGATAAAAATATTGGCATGGTGGGCATTTCTTAATAGCCTCATGACAGTCTTTGAAGATAGAAGGCCAGAAATACTCAGCGTGAATAATTTTCTGGGTTGTATCCATCCCAGATAAATGACTTCCACATGCTCCAGAGTGGCAATCATTTAACACGTGTTCAGCCTCCTCATGAGTGAGGCATCGCCGGAGAATGGAGTCAATCCCATGTCTATAAAAGGTATCATGCAAGATGAGGTAGTATTTCACGTGGTGACAAATGCAGCGACGATCATCATGAGATAGATGCGGCTAAAAACGTTGGGTCTGGAGATAAATCAACAAATCTCCATACCAAGGATCAGTAGTGCTGATTAGGAACAAGAATTCATTCGAAAATGAAGCGCTAGGCTCAAATTCCGTGGTAGCATAGGGAATGTCACATATAAGCTCAGAAAAAACCAAGGATTTCTTTGATAAAGCCTTGGCAAACTCAAGATCGAACTCCTGAAGGATGACAATCCAACGGGAGTACTTTCCCCTGAGCACCTGACGAATCAGAATGTAGTACATCGGGTTCTGGTCTACCAATACGATTGTAGTGCGAAGCAGAATCTAGTGATGAATTTTTTCACAGCAATGACCGTGGCCAAAGCTAGCTTCTCCACATTTGAATAATGGGTTTCAGAATCAATGAGATTCTTACTCGCATAATAAATCACATGCTCCTGACCGTGGAGATTGTCCTGCACTAAAAGCATGGCGATGGTAGTAGCGGAGGCAACAATATACAAGAGAAAATATTTTGAATAGTCTAGGGGGTGTATCACGGGTGAATGAGTCAGAGTGTGCTTAAGACTATCAAAGGCGCATTGGGCCTAGTCATCCCAGAAGAATGGAGTGTTCTTCTTGAGGAGACACATATAACCGTGCATTTTCTCAACGAAATTGCACACGAAACGATGGAGAAATTTTGCCTTCCCCTGCAAACTTTGGAGTTCAAGGATGGTGGTTGGGGATGGTAGATTAATGATGGTGGAAATATTCAAAGGATCAATCTGGATACCATATCTGGATACCACAAAGCCAAGAATACATCCCATCTCAACGCAAAAAACACATTTATGCGGATTGAGCCGTATATTATAATGACGACATCTCATGAATATGTCTCAAAGATGACCAGGGTGGTCCTCCCATCACTGTGAATGAGTAGGGAGGTTGTCAAGGTATGGTTCAACAATATGTTTAATGTTGTGAAATGCATAGGACATTGCACATTGGAATGTGGCGCCAACATTTTTCAAGCCGAAAGGTTCCCCATGCGAAGGTAACTTCTTATACGCAAAGGTAAGGTAACTTCTTATACACAAAGGTTCCCCATGGGAAAATGAATGCCATCTTATGCTGATCGACGAGAAATATCTCAATCTGATTGTAGCCAAAGAAGCCATCCATGAATGAAAAGATGACACTTCTATCACATTTGTCGATAATCTGATCGATGTGCGGGGTAGGAAAGTTGTCTTTGGGACAATATTTATTTAAATCCCTAAAGTTGATACAGGATCTAATGGTGCCCTGCTTTTTATTGACAGGGACAACGTTTGATACCCATTCCGTCAGTGGTACAGGATAAATAAAACCAGCTTTTATAAGTTTCTCAATCTCAGCTTTAATAGCTGTGGCCTTCCTAGGATGGACTTGCCTAAGTTTCTTCCTGACAGGTTTAGCCATGGGATAAGTTCTAATCTCGTGGACCACAATGGAAGGGTCAATCCTCGGCATCTCTTCATAGGACCAGGAAAAAATATCACGGAATTCCTTAAAAAGTGCCTTATATGCTTCATATTCATCTATGGAGCAGTTTTTCCCAATATGAACATGCTCAATAACATTAGGATTGGCTGATATGTCAATTGGGTTCATCTGAGTAATGTTGCAAAGGTTTCCTTCAAAATCTATATCTTGCAACAATATAGGACTTTGCGGAACGTTGACAATATTAGTAGGCAACAAGGATGCAAAATCATAACTGCCCGAACTGGTATTGGGGAGGAACATGGATCTATGATGGTGATCCTCCCAAATGGGCTCATCCGTTTTCATGATCTCTATAATGGACTGGTCAGGAGGAAAAGTCGTAGAGAGATAGTCTAGAACCGGAAGAGAAGGTGATAACCAGTACGGTAAATGGTAAGGATCCGAAGCCACTAAATGAATGTCATTAGTGTGATCATTGGAACAATTTGAATGGTGGCATACATAGCTTCATGTGGTCTCAACAAGGTGGACTCAACAACATTTGTGCCCTAGGGCTCCATATCAAATGAAGCGATCATATGTACCGTCGCAGTATCCGTGCTAGGAGGAGTGGAGGGAAAAATCCCCATAAGGGATGAATCCTTCAGCATACCTACCCCACTCGACTGGTAAGGAGGAGGGGACTGACCTAACATGGGGATGTTATTATCCATGGAGGTAGTAACATCCGGCGTATAGAAATAAATCTAGTCAATAGTAACAATTCTCCCGAGATGCGGGAATTGGACCATTCGAAATATTGTTGAAGCAACGACATTCATGGCATAGAAGCAATTCCTTCTGCATACATAGCTTCATGCGGGCTCAACAAGGTGGAATCAACAACATTTGTGCCTTAGGGCTCCATATCAAATGAAGCGATCATATGTACCGTCGCAGTATCCGTGCTAGGAGGAGTGGAGGGAAAAATCCCCATAAGGGATGAATCCTTCAGCATACCTACCCCACTCGACTGGTAAGGAGGAGGGGACTGACCTAACATGGGGATGTTATTAGCCATGGAGGTAGTAACATCTGGCATATAGAAATCAAGCTGGTCAATAGTAACAATTCTCCTGAGATGTGGGAATTGGACCATTCGAAATATTGTTGAAGCAACGACATTCATGGCATAGAACCAATTCCTTCCTAAAAGGAGGTTATAATCTAAAGGAGAATCCACCACTTCTACTTGAATGGAAATGGTTCTACCCCCCAGCTCGACTGCTAGGGCTGATATGAGGCCATGGGGTTGGAATCCTCATCCATCAAAGTCTTTAAGGGTCGTAGGTGATGTAACAAGATTGGGAGAGCCAAGAGCTTTCCAACAATTCAGAGATAACATCGAGGTCAAAGCTCCTTCATATAGCACCGTTCGAAAGACTTTCTTTCCCACTAATTTCATAATGATCTGAAAAGCAATTTTATGCGGTAATCTAGGTTTATAGTTCTCAACATTGAAGTAAATCAAGTTAGTGTTATCCGGGTCTACAGCTCCTAATGCAGTCAACAAGTTCTTGCGCTGTGTAGGGAAACTTTGGAGTACTTCTAGGGTAGACATCGTACAAGGTGCCTCAGTGAGATATTCAACCACATTATAGAATTGAGTAGCTCGAGCATTGGGATTAAAGACAACCTTCTGAAGAGTACTCTTTGGTGGGTGCAAAATCATGTCGAGAGTAGGCTTCTCGATAGACAAGGGAATAGTAGATGAGGATTCCGGAGAACTAGTGGAGGGAGCTTTCCATGAAGAAGATTGGTATTCTTACTTATCTGTGGGTTTATCATAATTCTGGCTTTAAGTTTATAGATGGATGGTATCTGAGGATATCATACAAATTTCCTCTGATCATCTAGATTTACCCTGGTTCGACATGTGGTCTACCAGCTGTTGTTGAGAGGGGAAAGGATCCGTAAGTACTACAGGTGTGGGGTTAGACTTCAAAAACTGGGAGATTTCATCCCGACGGGGACACTCCTTAGAGAAGTGGTCACCACCACATAATAGACAAGGGTATTTAGCCTTCCTTTTCCCTGTGTTGTTGTCATTATGGGTTGATTGTGGGGTCTCCCACTGGTTTCCAGGTTTTTTATTTCAATTTTTACCTTTCTTTTTATTACTCAAGGTTTGAGTACTTTGAATATAATTGACCTCAACAGAAACCTTGGGAGTAGAAGGAGTAGCAGGTTGGGTTTGCTTGGTAGGTTTCCCTGCAGATGGGGACTGGATTGAACCAACAATCCCATCAACAAGTACTTATGCTGATGGCTTGGCAGGGTCAGTGCTGGGGTGAGGAGCTTGAGGAATCATGTCATAAGGGGTCCGAGACTGGGAATAAACCAAGTATAGGTACTGAGCCCGACTAATAGCCTGCTCTTCGGTGACGACACCACCCATGGCCACATCTCAGGAAATAGGAGGCAACAAGGACTTAGTGAACCAATTAGCTAACAACTGATCTGGAATAGGGGCCTTAATAAGCCTTCTCTACCTTCTCCACTCATGAATATGATCAGAAATGTGGGTGGAGGTGTTCTGTTGCGGAGAAGTTAAAATATCAGTGCATGTTTCATAATGAATAGGGAGCTGAAAGTGCGTAAGAAATACGGTTGCCAATGATCCAAAATCCACAAACGAATGTTGTGGGAGTTCAATATACCACTTCGCGACCGTACCGGTCAAAGTTTGTTGAAAGAGTCGTAACCATACGGAATCATCCATGAGGGAGTTCGAGGAACACCACAAATGAAAAGTCATGACATGGTTCCACGAATCTTCACCCTACTTCCCATCGAATTTTGGAATGTCCGATGGTAACTTTACCAGAATGGGAGGCCATGAGGGATTATGTCGAATGGGATCATTAATCAAATTGGACAAATCAGGAAATTCCAAAGTTGCAAGGAAAGGTAAGTGTCTATTGGGATGCACATATTGGTAATATTGATATGGCATGAAATTACTAGTAGGGCCATAGGTTGACTAAAACATAGGTTGTTGTGAGGAAGAACTACCGGGAAATCTGCCCATGTGGGGTTGATTTCTGGAATTAGGACCACTAGGATGACCAGGGCCTCTGGTAGGAGGACCGCTAGAGTCGCTGGGACCACCAGGAACACCAGGACCACCAGGAGGCAGACCACCAGACCCTCCGAAACCTCCAGGAGGTGGGAAGCCTCTAGAGCCTGTTGCAGCTGCAACAATTTTCCCAAAATTCCAAAAAATTTCAGGACCCTCCTTTTGCTTGAATCAGTTTGATTTTCTTCTTTGATTTGATCTAATGATTTTTTTCAGAATGATTTTCTAATGCTTGGATTGATCTATCACTTGTTTGATTCTTCCTCTAACGCTTGAAACAATCCACTGTTTGTTCAAACTTTATCGCTGCTTTTAAATGCGTTTTCAGCATGTTTGAATAGGAAGTTTATTTGGTTGGTGCTCCCACCATTGCGGAAGATTGACAGGTCTTGGCTTTGACGTTTTCTCTGATACATTTCTCTCAATCGGCTGAGTTTTTGGTTTCGAATCGGAACATGTTCTTATTTCTTTCTCCGCCGTTGCAGACGGTAAAATCTGAACTCTCCCGATCATCGCTTTGATTGTTCAAACCCCGCGTCGTCATTCTCGCTGCTCTTTAAGCCTTGGGTTTTCCATGGTTGTGGCTTCCAAATGCATTACCTTTCTGATCCTTTAGCTGTTTTCTCTGCCGATTTGGACCTTATTGGCAAGGCATGATGTCCTTTGTTCTTCCACCGTTGCGGCTGCGAAGCATTATCCTTCCGGTTAGTTAGTGTTTTTCTCCTCCGATAAAGAATGTGCCTATGGCGGAATGACTTGTCCTTTAGATATCTGTCGTTGTGGCTCTCATTCTGTTTTCGCTCCGATGTTTTAAAGCTTCAACGCATTATTGTTTGTCTCTCGGTTATCCCCGTGGATGGAGTAATGGTTTGGCCACCTGACGTTGCGGAAGGATTTAGGCTTTCGATGTCCGACCCATTTCTCCCCGCCGTCCGATCTTTTAATTTTTTCCCCACCGCTTACATTTGTATATATATGAATGGGGTTAGGCTTGTTGATTATTCTATTATTTTTCAACTGTCTTGCTCTGTCATTATCACACGCTGTCATTCTCTCAAGCTAGCAAAGGACCCCATTGTCTGTACCCGTGTCAAGGTGGCTCAAATGTGGAAGCTTGACCGCTTTTCTTCTCACCGTCTACGCAGCATTTCCAGGTAGGCTCCTCGTTGCTTATCCCATTTCATTCAAGCTTTTGGTTGTTTTTCTACGGTTGGGTTTTTCCCGCGGCCGTTTTCCCTTGCCCCGTTAAGTTACGTGCCTATATATTGGGGATTTTGTGGCATTACTGTCTGTGGGAAAGGGGGGGGGGGATTTTTGACCCACTGAGTAGTTTTTCCCACAGCCATTTGTTATGCGACACTACGCTTGGTAATGGGGGTTTGGTGTAGACGGCCGTTACACTGTCTGCACCAATCTTCCTTGTGTGATGATGTTTTTGCAAGGGGAGGCCTTCATGGCCTTCCCGTGGAACTTGAAATGGTTTCCCTCTCCCCCTTTGTTTTTGTGCTACCCTCTTCATCAAACCCCAACCGTTTTTTATCTACGGGGTTCTGCGCGACCCCATTCGCGCTCAATTTCGAACCTCAAGCTAGTGGAAGAGGATATGTCACTGCATGTAGTTTTATTGGTCAGAACCGCATGGGTAGTATTTTATTATAGCACTGCTGAAAAGCTTGAATATTTTCCATTGTCATTCCTGCGCAACACCATGATCATGGCGCCCGTGAATAGACCGAGTTTGCTTTATTTTTATGTAGATTTTCTTCCCACTCGATTTTATTGTTAGAGTTGTTTTGATATTAGAAAGCAGTGTTAGCTTGCACATTTTTCTTCATGTAACTATTTCCGTCATGCTAAACATAGATGAAGTTAAACACTGCACCTTGTTGTCCCAATGTTTGCAGCTTAAGCAGAAAGGCCTTAATGATGATAATTGTATGTATAACAGGAAGATTCCGAATTCAAGATGTCGAAGCGACAGAAGAAGAAGGCCCCTGTGGTTGAAGAGGACCCAGAAGTGGAAGTTGTCACCAAGATTGAGTACATATATGAGGACACCAAGTGTATATCTGGTGTCGAACCTGAATACCAATGGGGGGAAATATATAGGTTAATCACTCGCAGGGAAGTGCCCGATATGGGCTTGGAGGAAGAAAGCATATATGCCAACATTGAGAGATCTTCGTTGATGAAGATCGCTACAAGACCAGAGCTATTCCCATGCTCTGAAGTAATTGTTTGGATTCTTCCCCGGGTAGATGTAACAATGATGATCCTGGAGAACATTGACAAACATGGCTATGCTGCCTATAGCCCAGGATATGTAGCCTTGGCATACCACCTGCCAGAAGCACAAGTGTTTGTATCTGATGATTGGTTGAACAACATTAGAATGGACCTGGTTGAGACTTTTAAAAGAATGTTGTTTCCTAGAAAACATTTCAGGACCAGGCCAACAGGTGAATATGATACAACAAGCTTAAGGACCCCATATAGGTTCATAGCTTTAATGCTTAACCGAATTTTTGGAAGAAATCATGGTAGGTTCTTCAAATTGGAATGGATGCCCATTATTTTTTATGTTGCAACCCAGGGGACCATTTTCAACTGGGCCAACATAGTATCAAACAATTTATCTTCCTACTTGGCCTCAGCCCTAGGAGGAGTATCCCAAAAGAGGTCTGAATTCTACATGAGTTCCATACTTGTCGACTGTATATTGTGCAATCAGCCTTTCCTTGGACTACAGTGTATCTGGGATAGAGAAAGGATGCCGATGTATTCTACATATAAGCCACTGTGGGCACACAAGTACCACAGTCGTTATCGGGAAGTCTGTGAACACTTCATCATGCCATTGTACAGCCTCATTTTTCTGAAGGAAGGTAACTGCATGTCAGAAGAGGCACTACAAATGATGGAAGAATATGCCGAGTATTATTTGACCGAGGAGGGCCTTTACTTTAGAATGTTCAGGGGTTCCAGAGCGCCCTCCTTATTACCCCAATACGCCATAGACTACATCATCCATAAGGAAGCTGTCAAGCAAGTCTTCCTGGATGGAATAGGGAGCTTTATGTTTGAGCATAAGAAGACCACCTATCCTCCTATGCCCTTCAAGTTAGGAAGTTACAGGCTTACCAGAGTGAAAAAATCTAATGAGTTGGTAGAAGAATTAGAAAGTTTTCATTTTGGCGAGATGCCATTCCATCAAAATGACTCCCACAGTAAAGTAGCTGAACATTGCAAGGAAAACAACGTACATTTTGAATACACCCACCATTGGGATAGGGAAGAATCCATCTTCCGCAGTGCGTTGAATCTAACAGTCTTAAGGAGAAGGTTCAAGAAGAAGATTACCACAAAAGGTGCGAAGGGAGTGGATGAACAAGCCAAAGCTGATGAATAAGCCAGAAAGAGAATTGAATATGCCCAAAGGTTGGCACACGAAGCTGCAGGGTGGTTGTGGGGAGAAAAAGAAGAAAAAAGAAAAGCTGCCCAAGAAGCAGCCCAAAAGGAAAACGAAGACACGAGAAAAGAAGAAGAAGAAAGAAAAAAGAAGCTTGATGAGGAGCTATAGAAGCAAGAAGCAAAGAGGCTAAAGCTAACACAGACAGAGATAGAACAGTCAGCCTCTGACACCGCTGGAAGCCAGACCCAGGACATGGGGGACCCCAAGGTTTAGGACCCAGAAGTACCAACTGCTAGAACACCTGGACAGTCTGTGGTCCCTACACTGAAGATGGTACCCTTTGTACAGAAGAAAGGGGAAGAGATCCCTGATTTCAATACTGTTTTCTATGACAGGGAGACAAAGAGATAGTGAAGAGAATGGAGAAGAAGGTCAAAATAGGAGGTCTATCTGGAAAAATGATAACAGATACACCCGTTGTATTTGGAACAGACCGATATCCAAGATTCACCATTAGAGCGGGAGCTACACTAATCCATGCCTCGGAGGATAATATGGACAAGATTATGATAGACTTGGAGCAATCCAAGAAGTCCTCTGCTCAACTGAAGGAAACATTGAGGAAGGAGAGAGAGGAAAGCAACAAGCTGAAAAGGAAATATGAGGACATGAAAGAAGAAATGAGATCTTCAAGAGATGAACTGCGGCTCCTCCAAGTGGAGAGACAAGTTAGGGAAACTACACAGGAGTGTCTAGAGAGAGTGTAGCAAGAGTATCAAGAGCTTTGGGTGGAGAAAGAACAGCTGTTGGGAAAGATAGGAGACTTAGAGCAGCAAAATACTGCCTTAGAAGCAAATGAGCAACAAGCTCAAGAACAAGAGAGAAAGCTTCAAGAGCAGATTTCTTCTTTAGCCACTACTTTAGAGGAAGCAGGGGAGCAGTAGGTCAACCTCCAACCATTCAAAGAGCATGTTTTGGCACAAAAGGCCAAGATGCTGCAGCTGCAGACTGCCATAGAAGAGGAGAGATGCAAAATTCTGCAGGTAGATGGACGATTATAGGAAATCCTGGAAACCTCGTCTTACTTTGTTGATAGATATCAGGACATCCTTGAAGTCTTGACTGCAAGAATGGAAAGGCTAGATAATAATGAAGAAACTCCAGCAGAGCTGCCATCGAAGGATAAACAGGCCCTCAAGCGGGATTATGAATTACTAGAGTTTGCTATAAATACCGCATAGGATTTCAAAAGGCCATTAAAAAGATGAAAGGAGCATGCACGGAGTTTTTTAGGAGGCTCCTTATTACCTACAATCGGTACCAAATAGAGGCCGAATAGAGGCTTGATGTTTTCCCAGACCACAACTCATTTGTGGAGATGTTGCAAAAGAGATATCAGGAGGAGGAAGCGAAAGTACATCATATTAAAGCCCTGGATGATCAGATATTAAAGAGTGAAGTAGATCATTCATCCCTCAGTGTGCAGTTTTTGGAGGATCAGCTTCGGTTGAGCACAGCCAGAATTGAGGCTATAAAGAACCAGGCTGTGAAGTTTGAGATCAACATTCAGTTTCTGGAACCTTGTGCCTTTGAAGGCATCACCTTTGAAGCTTTGGCGTGGAAGAATTTTCTGGACACCCAAGTGGGACCCTCCTCGTAAAAGATTGGTCACTTTTGTAATTTGTAATGATTTTGTAAAAACATTTGAGAAAAGTGAAACATTGGAGGTGAAGAGTTGGGAAGCCCAAAGGTTACTTTGGGCAACCCAACAGTCTCTCCCTTTTTGTATAAATGTAGAAGGATTAGAAGGAATAAGGTCTTTTTCCTAGTTAGACATGTAAAGCGATATTGTAAGAAGAACTACTTTTTTTTGCAATAAAGAATTATTGTTTTCCCGTTGGAGAAAGAGTGGTGGGACTTTCAACTATTATGCTGTGGATGGTGGAAAGATGAACTATTTTGTTTTTCCAGCTTTGTGTCCATCAACCGTGAGATCGTTCTAACTCTCAGAGCCTATGTTCTTGTTTGAATGATTTCTAGTTTATTCTGTGGGATTACCACCATGAGTAATGCATGCTATTCATAAACAATTGGCTATCTGATTGTCTAAATATTTTAATCGTTCATGTGTTGTAAGAAGGAATATCAAATACCTGTAATTTCTCATTATAATGCATGCACATTACGCATTACTCATATAATAAGTTACAATTTGGCTCCCCAGGGATAGATAGATAGGTGAATAGTTAGTTTACTTTATTGCTGCATATGTGATTTAGATGTTTGTGATCTCTAAGACAAGAGGTAAGAACCTGCACATCACGTTGTGACTACTCCTTGCATCCTTCATCACCCTGCATTGTTAATTAGGCACTTGCATTTCATACTTTAAGTCAAAAATACAAAAATATACGGTGGACCGAGCCGCAACCGGTAAAACCTTTTGTTTTTTTACTTGACCTACGGTAGCCGGACCGCAAACCGGATGAATGCCCTATACCAAATAGTCATGGGCTAGTTGGGAACGCTTACTAGGGAGAATCCCTTGCTGTTGTTGCCTATGAATTTCCAGGCATCAACAGAGCCACCGAAACCACTAGGTGGAGGGCCACCAGACCCTTCAGAGCCATAAGGAGGAAAGCCACCAGGTCCCCCAGGACCACTAGGACCGCCAGAACTAAGAGGAGGACCAAGAGGAGGACCGCCAGGCCCTCCAGGACCATTAGGTCCCCCAGAGGGAGGACCTCCATAAGGTGGTCCTCCTACACCTCCCGCAGTATGTATGGGTATCCCTCCCATGGCTGGCATGTAAGACCAGTTGGGTTACCCCCACGGTGTAAAAGTGTTGCTAGGGAATGGAATTCCAGTAGGATTAGATGGATGATTACCTACAGGTATTTGATAACCATAACCACTAGAATACTGAATGGCCATAGGTTGTGCCCCCAAGGGCTGACCTGAACTAGACAGGGGATTTACCACATTAGTGTGGGTGGGAGGGACAAAAATTGTAGATGTTTCTATGTTAGAGGTATGCTCTTGACTAGGTACAACTCTGGGATCAGATAACGTAGGCCATGCCGGGGGTTTCCCCCTAACATTCAAAGGTAATGAAGACACATGAATTGAATGTTGGGCCCTAGATGCAAAAGATCTAGGTGGATTTGGATCAGACATAACATAAGAGGTGAGAGGGGTGGAAATTTGACCTGGGCCGTGGCTTGTTAGTGGACGATCTATAATCAGTTCAATGGGTCTCATAGAATCGGCTAGTGAACAATATCCCACAGGAAGGAATGTGGAATGAACTAGTGAAGAGCCTAGTATGTTGTCAATATGCTTTTCTACCTCCTGTGCACGAAGGATAGCAGCACAGTATTTCCTACATTCTTCTTCACTTTTAGGAGAAATTACACGGGTGCCAAATGAGGCAATGGCCTGTCCAATAGGTGTCTCCCAAAAAGGAGAATTAAGACCAAAATATGGACAGGTATCATCAACATGATCTTCCGTGGGAGGATGGAGTGATGAATCCTCACGGGAAGGTTGTTGGACCAAGGGAGGCGAGTGTGAAGAATATGGTACTCCACTTTCTGCCACCACATGATCTCCCACTTGGAAGGTGGTAGTATCTCCTCGGTCGATAGCTTCCATTGGATTTCCTCCTGAAATAGAAGTGAAATCGGGTGGCAAGCCCCGTACTCTCCTGGACTGTCTTAACTCAGCCATTGTGTATAGTTCCTATCTAACCTAGGGTCTGAAAATCTAGAAAAAACACACCAAAAGAATTCCCTACTCAAACTATAGGTCAAAACAAGCAGACTTAAAATGACAAGAGGAGTTCAAAAGTCAGGTCTCTCACTAGGATTTTCAAGCCGGTCCCACTCATGATATACCTCGAGGGTACGTGCATAGTAATCTCCCCGAATGTTGTTTTCGGTGTATGGATCCAAACAAGACGACCAAAGGGCTTTGCTCAGATAGATAAGGTACCCTAGTGGGGTCTCCTGATATACTCAAGGTATGTGGGAGTTTGAATTGGAAGTAGTGCTATCTAATGCATAACCGTACACAAGGGGCCTTCTGATATACAATTGAGTACGTGAAGTACCTTTCTATATACCTCAAGGGTACGTGAAAGGTTGTTCGATATACCGACGGTACGTGGAAGAACTGCGCAAATCCCAGAATGTAATGCTGACAAATAACGATAGCCCCTACATTTTACGACGCCCGAACACATCTCTAACCTATCACTCAAGTTACTACGTAAATTTTAACCTACAACTACCATTGATTTTAACTTGTACGGTTAGGTGAATGCATGATGTTCTGACAGAAAAGTAAAACCATGCAGTATGCTTGTGTAAACATTCACTTTACCGTTCAATATGCCTACTTATGGGAGGTAAGAGAGTGTTTTTTCTTTTTGTTTCAAGACCAAAAATCATACCAATCAACGGTCATGAACATCAAATAAAAAACAAGCAAATACTTATGCAAACCAAATTCTTCTTTCTGAAAGTAAATGGGAAGGGTGAGAATCTCTTTTCCTAGAAGAACAACACCAAGCACACCTATATGCCAATGCACTCTAACTTTTCAAATTTCTTAAAAACATAAGAAAATCTAACTTAAAACTACCATTTTTTATTTTTATTTTGATCAAGATAGTCCTATATGCATGAGAGATGAAAGATCGTAAAGGTCCTGAAAGCTTGTGAAGCCAATCAGAAAACCCGAATCCAACGCTCAAATATGATGTTTTAATCTCAAGCAAAACTTTTCTTTTTTGAAGGGAAGAAAAATAAGTTTACTATGCATGCAAGAAATGAAGTCTAGAAGCTAATCTAATGTTCTTCTTTCAGTACATGCAACGAAAAGAGAATTCAATGGACACCCTAACTTTTAGAAAACAAGAAATCCTTCTTTAAACACAACCAACGAGCAAGAAGCGGATGAACAATAAAAAAGACTAAACAAATTTTGAAATTCCACTCAAAATCAATATTCATCAAAGCAGCAAGCCACACACATCAGATTCAATAACACAAGCCTGATAACAGAATTGAAAGCAATCAAAATTCCAAATTTTTATAGAGAAAAATGAGGAAAAAAGGGGATTTGGACTAATGCCTACTTGGTACCATGCTTTGTAGGTGTTGTAAGAGCATTTCCAAAGCAGCATTGTTCTTCGCTAACCGGATACAGGCGGTGACACCGCTTACTGTCCACTGTGTTCAAGCGGTGGCACCACTCCTCACACAAAGCATTCCTGCAGTTCCCTCTAGATGACCAAAACAACAAGAGAAAAATGGATCAAATAAAAAATAGACTAGATCAAGATGGATACTGTCTAATTGAATATGGTAACAAAGCATAAAAAACCGAAATAACACAGATATGAATAGATCTAGAAATTTCAAACTCAAATAATACAAATCAGAAAGTAGATCTGACTATAAAGAGTTGAAGAAAATGGAGCCTGGATTCAGACAAGAGTTGCAAACTGAGGACGATCAGAACAACTGAATACAACTACTCCCCGTAGAGTCGCCAGAATTGTTGATCGAAATATTTCACCTCCCGCGGACAGCAAGGTGTTCCGCTAGTCTGAATGGTTCAGAACTAGAACAAATAGATCACAGAGGTTGATAAATCCCCCTAGACGCCGTAGATATCTGGAATACAAGGCATTGATAGTTCACCTATGTACCTGCAAAAGAGTTCAACACAAAACATATCAAAGCAACCAGAATATGATCTACTAATCTATGCTAGTGACTAAGGAATCTAGCAATATATATCTGAAATCAAACATCAACAATATATATGGGACAGAAAATCAACTTGCATTAGAAATATGAAGAAGTTTACAACCAAGCCTTAGTGTTGACATGCATCTCCATGAAACCAACTCTTCATCCCCAAAAGCTCCGACTCTAGCTCTCTATGCTCTCTCCAAATGATCTTGGCCCAAGAATCAGTCCAACAACATAACAATACATTCAATGTTCTCCCCTCAACCATGGCTATGAGCTCATATATATAGGGCTTTAATGGATAGAGATGGTTGAGAAATTAGTGGGTGAGGTGGCCTCTAAGATCCTAGGATGAGGGATCTCGAGCTCAACCAACCCATAGTAGTAGGGATAAGAGATATCTCGAGGCTTATCATCTAGAAGCCTCGAGAAGCTTCTCTTTTTACCCTTTTACCCAGGGTACCATGCTTTTCCTTCTTTGATAGAGCAGTTTTGGTAATAACTGCCTATGGACTAAGGGTGATAGGTGGTGGCACTGCTTGTGGACAACTGATGAAAAGCGGTGCGAACAGGGGTACTGCTCCTGGATAAGGGAGCATGAGCGGTGCTGAGAATTTGTATGATAGACTGATAAGAAACCATTTAGTCTTCACTCTAGAAGCTGGGATTTCAGGGCAAGAAGGTATGCCAAAGGTCTTATCACATGATGGTGACAGGATTTTGGTATAACAATAGTTCAGATTTAACCATTTTTGCATCTTAAACAAACTAAAATGTTATACTTTAATGCCTAAAGAAAAACTAAAACATAACTAGATCTAGAACATTGCTGCTGTAATAAATTCAAAACATAATTTCATATCTTGCAACTTTAACACTCCAATTGTCAGTGTGTTAAAGTTGGATCTTGAGATGATTTACCAATTACCATGTATAAAACATAAACAATAACAATATTATAACTAATGAAAAGAACGATAGCAATGTATAAGAAATAAAGCAGTAATAACAATACCAATCAATTTAATAACCAGTTAACAAGGAACAATAATAAATCTAGTCTAGAACTGTTTAGATCAACATTATACTCAAATACTGATTAACAACACTAGAAAGCTGATGCCATTATTTTATAAGTTCAATTCAATCGGTGTGTGTTTCCCTTCAAACTAAGGTGTTTCCATTCAGATGAATTCACTGGTGGACTCAGGCAGGCCCATAGTGTTAACATGATTGGTTCTCTTCCTCCAGTAAATGACATCCTCCATCACATTACAGTTCCTTGTAGCATGTATCCTTTTTTATTTTCCCCACTAGAATATGTATTTATTTATTTGACAATCAGGTGTGTTCTGCAACAGGATTTTTACATTATCATTATAGTTTTCTACTCTCCTATAAGAATATGTGCAGTTCACTAAGAATCTTTGTAGTTCACTATCTTGTATAAATGCTTTCATATAATTGCATTCTTATTTACTTTTTGTAATCATTCACAAAACTGAGCACATATGCATCAACGTAAGTCCTGTATAAAAGGGCATAATGCATGGATAAAAAAATATATAACAATATTTGTCAAAGAAATTTATTACTAGAATTGGACATGTAAGCATGACATTTGATCAATTCAAATCGTATTACATCTGGAAACTTGAAAGACTAAAAAAACGCATCTTAATTTTAATTACTCCATCAATCTAATTTTTAAGCATGTGGAGCATAAAGCCATCTGAAAGATAATGGAAGATAATGAACATGAACAATTTCATTCTAGCGTTTGTTTAGTACCTGTATATGATATAGAACAAAACAACCATCCTATTGTAGGATCTTTTAAAGCAACTGATTAATCCTACATTTTGTACTACATACAAGACAACATAAATAAAACAAAATGAAGGTAACTGTAAAAGACATACCTTCTCCAACAAAGCTTGAATTAATTGGGCATATGCTATGATCCAACTTAGACATCACTGGCCTTGTTACTTCATTTCAAGATTGGAAATTGTAGCATGCACTGGCAACAAAATTATCATGCATTTTTCTATTAACAATCATTTTTCACCCAACCTCTTCAGCATTAACAAATCTATTAACAATCATTTTGAACCCAACCTCATGGAGAAGCAAATACTTTTCTTCCTTCAAATCTTGCTTACAAGACCAATTATCTCTGTCGTCGGCAAGAGAGACAATGGTAGAGCCATAAACTTGAGGAATCAAATCAAATTTCTTAATATTCTCAAGTGCATTCAACATGAATAGACACTGATCCTTTATTTTTTCATGCTCCAATGTTGGAGACTTTCCAATAGACCCTAAATGCATTTCCTTCTGCTGCAGAGCAAGTAAGAAGGGAAGAGGAAGAATAGGACCCAATAAAAGCTGGGCATCATTTTGTTTAGAAAATGATGCCATCTTTTAATTTGTAAGTTCTGAAAATGAAAAAGTGGCATCCGTACATAATCAGTAGGAAAAATATGAAGAAACTCTGAAGGGGGATTCCCTTTAAATGAACAAATCTCTGAACATGTTGCAACAACCAACTCCAAAAGGTCCATAGGAAATATCATCCACAATATCTGACATGGAATTTCATATCTTGACATGTAAAGGTTGACACCAGAATACCAATAACATCATAATTATACCATAGTACACAAGCTAATCTGTCGACAGTGGGCAGGAGAAAGTTAGAAAAACAATATGCAAATTAGAAACTAAAAAATGAAACCGATGTCAAATTTAATCCCATATAGCATGAGATAAAGCTATCTTACTCCTGAAGAATTTCCTATGTCACAAAAATGATTTTGACTCATGGCCATTAACTACATGATGTTAACCAAACACCAAGTTAAAGGATTATCAGTTGCAAATGCTACACTATCTTGAACATTGTTTTTGAGTGACATGGTACCAGCAAGAAGTGGACTTAGAAAGTTCAAGCTGGTTGTATTTGTTTATCTCCACTATCTTGGCCATTGTTTTTTATTGACATGCTACAATCAACAAGTGGAATAAGAAAGTTTAGGCTGATCGCAAAAGTTACCTTTCTTGTTTATCTGTTATGATGTGTACATATTTGGAAGCAGAAGAGGAGTTGTGGTATCGGTTTCACATATTTAGCATAGGAAGATGAGATGAAATATTTTCCAAATTATGGAGGCATAAGTTAGGAATGTATTTGAGAGTAGGTTTCATGCATTATACCCTTTTATATAGGGATAACATTTATGCCTATGTGCTTATTTTTGTGAATGATTACAGAAAAGTAAATAAGAATGCAATTATATGAAAGCATTTCTACAAGATAGCGAACTACACATATTCTTAGTGAACTGCATAGATTCTTATAAGAGAGTAGAAAACTATAATGATAATGTAAAAATCCTGTTGCAGAACACACCTAACTATCAAATAAATAAATAAATATTCTAGTGTGGAAAATTAGAAAGGATACATGCTACAAGGAACTGTAATGTGATGGAGGATGTCATTTAATGGAGGAAGAGAACCAAGAATATTAACACTATGGGCCTCCCTGAGTCCACCAGTGAATTCATCTGAAGGGGGACACCTAAGCTACATTATCAGTTTGAAGGGCAACACACACCTATTGAATTGAACTTATAAAATAATGGCATCAACTTTCTAGTACTGTTAACAAAAAAAATATAAGCTGCAGCCTGTAACAGTGCTTTTTGTTACCAGAGGACTTAAATAAATCCCTTTCATTTGTCTTGTGCTCAAGGAAGGCTACAGAACCCGACCATATTCCATCCTCTAGGGTGGAGCCACTTTTTAAATCTTAGAATCTGTTAAACAAAAAAATAGATGAATCAATCTTGGCTAAGAAATCAAAGAATATTCCATTTAGTGGCACTGAAATGTAATGAATGAAACATTAAGGCTTGAGAAAAATGAACGTCCATATGAAAAGGATACAATGCAAAAAATAAAAAAATCTTCTATAAATATGTTCAACAACACTTTCTGCATAATCCACTACAAAAAATCATGAGACATTGCAGCCATTAGCGGAAAATGTACTAATTAAAACAACATTATTTATCATGAAAAAAATTGAACTTAATGAACTGCTATTGAGCCAAGGTTCTTACCATTTGAAAAGTGAGATGGTATTGTAAAGTTAGTAATAAACCCAGAAGAAACTTTGGTCTTTGATCTGTTCATAGTAAGCATGATATTGTTGTGATACAAGATCATCTGTTCCTGTCAAATGCATAAGACTGAAACCCATGAAAGAACACTCTTCAGATCTGTTTGAACTAATAGGTGATGTTATTAATGAAGGCTGGTCAGAAATAATGCAAAGGCCAAGTATGCTTTTTGGATGTGCATTCAAATAATACGACTTTTGCATCAAAGAAATCTGTGGAGTGTAGATCATTTTGAACATCCAGATCATTTGCATTATCTTCAAGTAAAATACCATTCTCTGTGGATATATTTGAAGGGAGTAGGGAAAAACCTGTAACTCCAAAATAATCTTTCATGGTACTGAAATAGTTTTGTCCGACCAATGGGACAAAACTCATATAAAGTGAGAACTTTTCATGGATTTCTTTGAAAGCAGTGAAAAGACCTAAAAGAGTCTACATCATTAACAAACTATGTAAATTCAGAAAGTTACCATTGGTTCCAAGCACTATCACTATCACCATCGACCTCCTCCCTGGATGATCGCAATGTGAAATCCCATTGAAAAATAAATTTCAAACCATAAGTTCACAATGGAAGGAATGCAAATACTGGCTGTTCAAGATAAGGAACAAACTCTCCACTACAGTATTAACATAATGTGAAGTCCATAACAATTTTTGTGCTTTGTATGCCAGGATGCATAGTACTGACATTCAACTTCCAACTCACCACAAGCCAAGTAGTTCTTTCCTTACCATGTGAAACCTTTACCAGGACATTACCAATGTCCTCTCTTCACATTATGATCAAATAATTTGTTAGACTATCCATAACTATGATACAACGAAGACAGTGAAGAAATAATAATAATGATGGATGAAGATCTGCAAAATTTGAAGCCAATGACCTCATTCCTGTTCCTTCCATGAGTGAGCATTTGAAAGGAAGGAACTATGCATGCATTCCAAATAGGACCCTCTAAATTCTCATTTCCAATGGCTAGCTCTCTGCTAAACAATTCAATATTGCATAGAGGAGGTACGAGGGTTGGAAAAATGAAGTCAATTCCCCCTCAGTGATGTTGAATTTCATATGAAAAACATTTAATTGAATTTCTGGTGAATCAGTCACCCAAAATACTGATTTCAATCCAATCCCATTCTATCCCTTTATAATTCAAGCATATTTCTTACTCATTTCTTCAAGGGAGAGCATACTTTTTTACAGTAAGTGGAACTGCATTCCATCAACTTTTATTTCTTCCTTTACTTCCCTTTTGTGAAGTGTGCAATCAACTCCTCCCATGTATAGAGCACATTTATTCAAGTACTTGCCAATTTATATTCCCTCTTATATGGAGCTAAGACAAGTAAGGGATTCCATTCAGGCACAACTGAAGAAAGAAGAAGTAATATTATGTGAGACTCAAAATTCTTATTGTATGCCTAAAGAAGCTCATAAAATATTGCCTTCCTTTAGATACATACTAGACAATGCATCTAAAAATGGCTTAGAGAGCCCTAGTGATCTATGGTCAACTAGGGTATTCATACTGCATTCTTGCATGGAGGAACATCAGTTTTCACATGTCCTAAAATTCTTAGGGGTGGGGTTTGTGACTTACCAGTGGTATTCCCAGTGCATTCTTAGAAGCTCTAGTTGGGTCGCATATTTATTAGAATATTTATATGTGCAACTTCTGTGCTTTCTTTCTGAACACTGGGAAAGAGGCATTTCAACTTCTCTTTGGAATTTTCCTCTTTGGAAGTTCGTTAATGATCACCACAAAGTGGATTGGGCTATTTTATCAGATATATCTAATGGCCATAAACAATATTTTTCCTTTGAGGTGGAACACATTTCATGGTTGGAAAGATGGAGTGGGGAGTTTGGATGTGTTTCAAATTTCAAATTCATGCCAGATGCCAATCAAATGGCCATGAGAAATTTGGATGCTCAAGGACTTTCAACATTGCCAGGATGGTTAAATCGCTATCCTCAGATCACGGATCTTTTGGTATCAAATTTTAGTAAGCAACTTGTAGAGAAAGCTAAGGTTTCTAAGAATAGTAAGTTTGTTGTCACTGTTGCTCAATTTTTGTATTTTTCATACACTAGTGACCATATTGACAACAAATATTTTCAAAGATTATGCTCAGATTTTCCACTACTTAATGAATCTAGATATATAGTCAAGGGTCCCAAAGCAAAACTTGTGTCAAAATCCATAAGCAAGTGGGAAAACCTATTGGAAATCAACCGATGGGATGAATATGGCTTCATTGTCTTGTCAATGGCTTACCTAAAACCACCTCATTGTGCTTATGGATGAAAGGGGATGATGATCTGGAGTCATTTATCAGAAATGATCTTCGAGCTATCGATATTTCATTTCTAAGACCATTGGATGTTGCCTTGCCTGGACTTTGCTCTCCTCTTGAGAAGGAAAAAGTATTTTTTCTCTTAGAGTGGATACAACATTTGACACTAATAAGTATTGACACACTCTCTGTAGCATTCAAAAGAAGCATAGCTAAAGGAAAATGGATAAAAATTCACAGGGAGTACCAATCTCCCTGAATGTCTTTTTGATTCAATTATGAATCACAATCTTCTAGTTTTCAGTTAAATGAACTTCCATTCATTGATAATTCATTCTATGGAAATCACATAAATGACTTCAAGAAGAACCTCCAATAGATGGGGGTGGTTGTTGAATTTGGGAAAGGATGTGATTTGATTGTCGAGCATCTCCAAATGCACACGAAATTGCAAACCATAACTAGGATTTATAAATATCTTCATCAATTCCACTGGAAGCCTGTTGACAGTAACCCTGTTAAAATTTGGATTCCGGTAGGTGGTAGACACAAGGGTGAATGGAAGGATTCAAATCTATGTGTAGTTCATGATGACAATGGACTCTTTCATTATAGGTTATAAATCCTTGATAAATTCTATGAAAAGGCATTACTTCCTTTATTTTCTAGTTATCTTGGAGTGGCTATGTATCCCAGAATTGATCATTATTGCAATCTGTGGCTAGATTGGATATCCACTGATCATCAAGTTTCTGCAGCAGAGTGTAGCTCAATTTGGAGAAATTTTTTAAAACACTAGATCAGTTCATCTGGGAAAATAAAGCGATGTCTTAGAAGACAACCTCTTAGGTTGCCAGCTTACACAAGCATTGTAGACATCCAACTAAGTGCTCCAAATGAAGCCTTCATTCCCGATGATATGAAGTTAAAAGAGTTGTTCATGAGAGCTTCTGCAAGGGAAAAAATTGCATGGAATCCTAACCCCTCTGATCCTGAGATACCATTTGATACATTGTTCTCAAATTATACCCATCTTGGAGCTCAGAACATATCCCAACAAACAATAAAAACTGATATCTTGATGTGATTGATAATGAAAATTGTGACTGATAATGAAACAAACTATCTGTCAAGACAGGAAAGTATCCTACTGTGGGAGGATAGAATTATTTCCAAGCCAATAGTGCAAGAGAGTATAAGCTTCCATAATATGTAAAGAAGCAAACTGTGTCAAGGCTGAAGAATATCCTACTGTAGGAGGAGGATAGAATTCCTTCCAGGCCAGATGTGCAAGAAAGTAAAAAATTCCATAATAAGAAAGCATGGTTTAAGGCCCAGTAGCTAACCCACATGTCAGATATTCAACACATGTGGCTTTATCATCTCAAACATAGGATTTAGTCCTACATTATATACTTTCTCAAGAGAAACAAATGCCTTCCAAGGTTTGGAAGTGATGATTCTAGACTTACAGTGACCTCTTGTAGACTATATAAATCCCATTCTTATCATTGTTTGCAACACAATCATTAATAAAGATAATCAGTGTATAAAATAAAGAAAGGAAATTGTTGCTGAGGAGATAAAATGATTGTCTCAGTGTTTGAAAATTTTTATCCACAACATTATGGATGTTTTGTTTATGATCGAAGCGCACATGATTCTTCTATTGTTTTTGTTAAGTTCCAAAGCACTGATTGGTGAAGACTATTCAACCGTAAACATAATAATGGACTTTTGAACCCTTGAAAATCAATGTCTACTCATCAGACATGAAATGTTTAAAAACTAGATGCTATGTAAAAATACTTTATTGATCTAACTAACTTTGATATGCTCAATAATGCTTAGGTAGGTCTAAATAGCCCTTACTTTGGGACCAACTTCTCAAACAAGCTTTAGTAGCCCTTTATATACTAAATTAAGCCAAATAAATGCCTTTCAAGTTTAGAAGAAATGACTCTAGACATATGGTGACCTCTTGAAGGCTATATAAATCCCATTCTTATCATGTTTTCAGCACAATAATTAATGAAGAAAATAGGCATATAGGAAGGAAAGTGTTACTAAGGAAAATAAATGCTTGTCTTGATGTTACTGAGAATTTATCCCCAAAATTTTGGATTTGTTTATGAAATTTTCAAGAAAACAATAAATGCCATTGAGGAGATGAATCACAATCTTTAAATAAACTAACATCATCTTTCACTTGAATAAATGACACAACAACATCAAATTTCACAGTCACCATATGAAATTGCTCTCATCAGATAAAGGGACTATGTATTTATGGATCTGTTGATGGCTGAAAATTCTCCCCTGCCTTCACCTCTTCTTACCTGTAGGAATATGTATGGAGAGAGAGAGATTGTTTAGAAAGTTCATCTACTCTGACATTTATCTCTCTGAAAATGTGATGAAAGGAGATAGAAGAGACAGTTCCTTAGGGCTAAATTCATATTCAGAAGATTGCTTCTATTGTTAAGGCTATATATAACTAACTTGGAGTCACTCATAATTTGTACCTTTCCCACTTCATTTTCAAGTGAAACTCTAATGATCATTAATATCTACCCAGTTATTTGTTCCTTCCCTAAGGGTTTCTTTGAAACTGAGTGAATGGTATTCTTTTAAACAAAGGACTCCTCCTGTCCCACTCATCCATGGAACCCTTTGCCTTGTACCATCAAAAAATCCCTAAACTATAGTTTTGTCTATCTCTAGACTTACAATACATTGGAAACTACATATCTAAATGCAACAATGTATTAAAAAATATAATTAGAATGAATGTGAATTTTGTTGTATAATTAAGTTTTCCAAATAATAAATTTACCATGTCAACAAGTTCATCACCCCATCATAAGCCTTAGCTAGTCACATGAACTATAAACTTATTTTCCAAGGTCTACTCATTTATTATTCTTGGTATTACAATGAAATTACATCAAATATATGCCATCATATTTCAGAAGTCTCACTTTCAAACAAGGGATACAATTCCATGGTGTTTCCTCCTTGTCAAGTAGTTTCCACTGTTAGAATTCATCTCACATGGTTGCAAGTCAAATACACAAACACTAAGCATATCATCACCATTTTATCCAGATCTAAGCATATGCTTCATGTTTATCAACATAAGAAAATGTAAATAGGAAGTTACTTTGGACTTAACATCCTTAGAAACCTCACAAAAACTCAAAATATATAAAAAAGAGTGAAAAATCAAGCTACAGAAAATTTTGTAGTGCTTTTGCGAATTTCTGTGTGATAGGCTCTACAGAATTTCATAATTTCCTGTAGTGGTCTTGTTACTTGTAACTTGCATCCAAACTTGTGCTACTTTTTTAGTAACTTTTTAGCTTCAAAATAATACAAACTTGCTGCAGAAACATGCTTTGTCTCCAAATTTGGGAAAAATGGCTTCTTGAAACCCTTCTATACCTTGATCATCAAAATATGTACTGTGCTCTGTCAAACCTATGACGCCGCTCCTGTAAGTTGTTCTAACCTATTACTTGTTTGGTCTTTGTGATTTCTTGGATCCATTTCACATGCCAACATGTTCCCTGTCTATATATATATTCTTTTTATCTTTCGTAAGCTTATGAGACAAATCAAAAATTTTATTATGATTCGTTACAAATTTGTGCATTCTTCTTTTGATCTCAACATTCCCCCTCTGTAGTTTTTCATCCTCCAATTTTAGATGCTTAATAACCTCTTAGGAATTCTTGAGATTCCTTTGAATTGCATTTTTGGTCTTGGTATTCTTATCTTTTGACTGGTGTAATAGGGAAACCCAAAAAAACTAAAAACTAAAAACTAAAGCAACCCAAAATCTGAAACTAACAAGCCAATAACTACAATGATATTCAATAGTTAATACCACCAACAGTTTTGAGGATTGAAGTGGTGGAAAGAGTAGATATAGGTACATTTTGGAAATCATGGGCTCATGAAAAACCCTAGATCAAATTCCTAGGCACATGTAAGGTCAGTTCTGGGCACATAACACAATTAAAGAGGCATATATCATGTTCTATTTGGCCACATAACAGAGTTAAATTTTGAGGAACAATAGTAGAAAACCACCTGTTGACAGTGAGAAACAATTATGGACAGGTTTAGCCTGGTTTGGCCACCAAAACAACAACGAAGAAGCTCCAACTCCTAAGCAGAACATTTTAGGGTAACAATAGTCAAAATCAACCTTAAAACCTCGTCTTTGTACCCTATAATAGCAGCAAACAGTGGTGAAACTTCACTAGTTTAAGCATTCTCGGCATCAAGAATGATTTTCCTATAGCAGCTACTGGTTATTTGTAATGGCAGCCTGTAACAAAATCCTGTGAAGATACGTCCCAGAAGGTGCATTGAATTTCCTAGAAAATGTTGTTAATTAAAAACATTATCAGTGGCCTTCAAGGCACCCATTTGACAAAGCAGAAAAATTATCAGCAAATTGGGTCTTTCAATGAATGATATCTTTCTGCTAAGTATCCTATTGCCTATATTTTTTTGCTTTCTTAAAAATAAAATTTTTTTAATGGATGCTTAGACAGCTATCACACTCTTTTTCCTAGTATTAGAATTTATTACAATGGAGAAAGTATGTCTCACACACTTACAATGACCATCCTTCAACCAACTAGTTGTAATAGGTAGATGTCCTAGGAATCGTACCTAGCCACAACCGTAATAAAAAACCCACTTACTCGAGCACATGGGAGTTATCTGTTATGTCAAATTTGTGCATAAATTGTGCATGGCCCCAACTGCAATAGACAACCTCCTTAGGAAAGCACACCGACTCATAAGAGGCAAACATATCTCTAGGGGATTTGAACTGTGATAGATGAATCACAACATTCTTGTTTCACCAACCAACCAGGAGGCCCAAATTCAAGAAGCTTATGGGATCCATAATTATATAGAATATACATACTTACAAGAAGTTCTACAAATAATGAATGTCCCTTTGACTACACAACCCTTCTTTATGATAAAACAAGGGAGAAGGTTAAATGTTTTAACATGAATGAGCAGGAGCACCAATTACATGTTTGTCTCAATTTTAGCTACAAATTTGTAGACATTCAGTTAATATATAACATAAGAGATCACTTCAAAATAGACTAAAATCTAGAGATTTGAACAATAATATGCTCCATAGCTCTAGGATTTGCTTCATTAGGAAGGTTCAGAGGTATACGCACTCCACCAGGGTTCAGTTTTCATTGTGTTTCACCCCATATGAAAAAAAAATTATACAAAGCACTAAACCGAATGCAAGTCCAAAACCAATTTGCAAAAATAGATAATCCTCAAAACTCGACAGGCTGGCATCTAAGCTTAAGGAGGTCAATATTTGCAGTGCATGTCACCAAGCGTATTTGTAAGAATCACTTCCAATAAAAAAACAGGAATATGTTCCATAGGTTGCATTATTATAACCAATAACATAACAATGATATTGGCCATATTTCTAAGGTCTCAAATTAACTAGCAACATGCATTGAAATGGTTCAAAAGTTGTCCTTTTCCTACCATTTTGAAGTTAAAATCATAAATCTTCTAAAATAGAATATAGTTCGTACTGTATAGTACAATCCTACACTTAGAAAGCATACAAGGACGAACACTTTCACACCCACATATACAATATCCCATAAACTTTGAAGTATTAAAGAATTAAAATCCCTGGAAAATCTTGAAAAAACTCCAGTTCAATAGGAATATAAAGTGCATAATATCAATTTAAATTCTGAACAATTGTTATTATGTCTTAATGCTAAAATACCTCGCAAAAATATAAAGTGAACAATATCAATTTAAATTAAGAACAATTGTCATCATGTTTTCATGCTATACCTCTAGTACGACTTATACTTTCTATGAGCATTTTTATGGCATCATTGAGGCCGTCTCTAGGTTGCATTAATCCTTGATCCCAAGATCTCCATTTTTAAATTATGGGCATTATCACGACCTGCACTAAAATAATATACGATATTGAAGAGACAATGGAATTCTTAATATCTTACAGCAATGGTTTACATATTGTCAACAAATTAGTTACTATAAGGTCAAAGTACAGACCCGTAAGTTCATTTATAAATCTACATTACATCCTAAAATATTAAATTCTCCATTTAGCATTTTTAACTTCCTTGCAAGGTACTTCAAGAAAGAATCAAAGAATAAATAAATAAATCTTATTAAATCATCCCATACAGGACAGTTTACAGAACCTATGTGCGAAGCGAATTGCCTCGTTTATACTAACTTATCTACCAATCCACTCCACTGTTCGATAATAACAATTCCATGTTCATATAATAATTTTCAAAAATAATGGAATAGAATTTACAGGTGACATCAGGTGGAGTGTATGTCATCCATTGGTTACTCTGGTACAATATCTGATCATCTTAATTTTAGACAAGCTCTGGATAACTGATGGCTCTCCAACATGAAAAATAAATGAGACAAGTGCAAGCCCCTTCATCAATAAAAGTGATCTGGTGGAGAAGCCTAGGGTTAGGGATGATTTTTAGGGGATTATCCCATAGGAAAATTTTAAACCACCACTCCCTTAGTAGAAGACAAAAATATCGAAATAAAAAAAAAATTAGAAAGATGTAGACATTAAATAATCTATCTGCACTGAAAAGTCTATAGATAGTAGAAGAAACTAACCTGTGAAGTCTGCAGATGGAAATAACCTTGAACAAATGTAGATATCTTCCACTAAGGAGTCAGCCGCCGTGAAATTGCTTTCCACGAATCCACTGAAAAAACACAATTTGCATGAAATCAAGCTTGATGCTGAGCCTTGGTCCTCGACTCTTGTAGAATTATATAGGTAAAAAATGTCCCCAATTGACTAAATTTATCAACCTTTTTCTTTGGACCAAATCGAGCAAAAAATGACTAAATCTCCACGTTTTTCTCAAAAGAGAACCAAATTGACAGATGCAGCATGATTTGGGAAAAGATGGGAAGGTAAAATTGCTCCACAAACCCAATTCAAGAACGAACTAAGTCCATTTTACCCATTTTACCCAAATCAAGGACAAAATTTGACCAGTTTACCCAAAGATCCATAAATCAAGGGTGAAATACCAAAACTTTTAACATATCACCCATAAATCTGGGCGAACCAACTCTATATCTCCTCCAAAACTGGAAATTTCTGGCGATTTGACCTCGATTACCGAAGAAATCCTGGCGAATGTCAATATTTTCCCCATAATTGAGTGGGACAAATTCCATTTTATGAATTTTCACAGTTTCACTGCCCAGGCTATTTAATTTGAGGAAATTATATATATAATAAAAAATGGGCTAATTTATTAAATAAAAAAAACCATTTTAATATTAAAAATTCGCCCACCTTTTTTTGGCCACCCCTTGAAATTCACCTATGGGCTATAATTCACCCCTAAAATCATCCCTGATTGTAGAGCACATCATCTCCTAAAAGAGAAGATATTAGACACTTACTTGATGAAGAACGATGGGCGGGTTCATGCTGATCAGGCACAAGTGCACTACCAACTTGCACCTTTCCTAGAAACTAGTATCAGAATTAGTATCAGCCTCAGTATGTGCCTCAGAACCCATATGCACCACAGAATTAGTACCCACCATAGCAGCCACACCCTTAGGGGAAGTGGGGTGGAAATTTTAGAGGAAGAGGTCAAGTTACATGCTATAACTGTGGACAACTTGACCATTATGTTAGAGATTTTTAGGAACCTGCAAATACTTGTTCATATTGCAAAGCACAGGACCATAACATGGAGCAATGTCCCCAGTTGATCGCAAAGTGGAAAGCTCGGACTGTCGTAGGACCTAACCCTACACAGAATCCGAACCCAAATCCAAATCCTAAATTGAATGTTCAGATGATTGTTGCTGAGTCGAGAGAACCGATTGTTCCTATCATAACACGAGGAGGTGCTGCGACTGGAGCTGATCAAGATATACCGCAAGAACAACTGCAACCATAGGTGCGACCTGTGATGCAGAAGAAAGTACCATTCGACATTAAAAAATAGAAGTAAGTATTTTTGTACGTGTGATAAAAGTTTGTGGATCAAGAACAACCGTTGACCTCAACCAAAGTCAAGGAGACGTCCAAATGCTTCCAACAACTATTCTAGAGGCAGATTTTGATAAAGGTTAGTAAGCTCAAGCCATTTCTTTCAAGTTGCTTAGCACTAATTCAAGATAAGGATGCTATCACAAAACTATAAGCACTGATAGAAGAAACCCTAGTAGAGTCACAACCTAGAAAGAAGGTTAACCATGTTAAGAAGAAATTCAAAATAGGGCGTGAGTTAAGAATGATTACGCAGATAGGGATTACGACGTGGATTATATTATTCTAGATCTAGGGCCAGACGTCAATATTCTGATGTGACTGCCATGGGAAAGCATGGGAAAGCCGCACTTGGACTGGTCTCCTGTCCAGTTGAGGCTTGAAAATTAGGTGAAGGTCCTACCAATTGGTAGATTGAGTCAAGTCCCTGTAGGAATCAAGGGACTGCACACATTTGCAGAATTTGAAGTCATCAACATTGTCGATGACATGAAACCATATCCCACACTTATGGGGGATAGATTGGGCCATAGATAATCAGTCCATTATAAATTTCAAGAAAAGGATCCTCTCATTCGAGGATGCTGAGATGAGGGTAGTGTCACCCATTGATCCATTGGAGGGACAAAGATACGTCGAGCCTGTCTATGGCGAGGGGCAGGTTGATTATCTCGACCAGATCTACAATGTCACTACCTTAAGAGATGACTACATACATCCTACAACGGATGGAAACCTGAGCTGGAAGAGTGCTAGTTCATGCACATCATATTCAGGAGAGGCCTTGGAGAATTGGAAAAATAGATTGCATGTAGTCTCTATGAGCAGATGTGCCAGAGTTACCCAATCCGTGAGACGGGTGGAGAATCAGTTGAGGGAGATACCCACATATTTAGGATTTCCTAATCTTGCGACCTTCCTCAATGAATTTGAAGGACTCATAACAGAGCCATAGCGCTTGTCTACGTTAAAATATGTACTGAAGGTTACACTTGCTAGATGGTGGGGGTACATAAGAACTCCGTATTAGAATGGCCATAGTGCAGAAGATTGATGGAAGTTAGGTTCGCTGAAGAGGTCACTTTTATGGGTTAGAGGTACACAGGCCTTTCAAACCCTGTCGAGCATATTAATCAGTGTCGCATAGAATTTGCAGAATATCTGTGACAGGAATGGGTCCATAATTTCATTCACACATTGGAAATGACACCCAGAAGCTGGTATACATCCATGGAGTTGCAACAAGGAACCCGGTATTGGGATGAGGTGTCTATATAGTTTGCGCACACCTTTACATTTGCTGATGAGCAATTGACAGTAGATGCCGATTAAGGAGAAGATATTCATTGAAATCCCTTTCGAAGTAGAAGGTTCCCATTGGTGCAACGTGACTACCCAACAATGGATTGCTTGTTACAATATAGCTAGAGAACCAAATGATTATCTGACTAACATAAACATACCAGAGTCAGAGGGTACATGCAAAGTCAAAGGAACTGGTATTTTGAGCGACTAAATTCTTAAGCTGCTGAAAATCAAGAAAGTAAACAATGGGTTGTCAGAGAACCCAAAGTTTTCCAATATAGGAGATTATTGGGATGATGAGACTATCACGAAGATCACATATTTTATACATTAGTTTCAGGACCTATTCCCTACTAATTTCTTAGAGATGAATGGAATAGTGGGAGATCTGGGAGAAATGAAAATACCCCTGAAATGAGATGCTAAACCAGTTAAGCAGCTACCTTATAGGTTGAATCTAAGGTACAAAGAGAAGGTAAAAGCAGAATTGGATCACATGCTCGACACAGAAATCATTGAACATCTGGAGGAATCATAATGGATCAGCCCTATAGTGATCCAGGATAAGAATACAACAGAAGAAGTGTGGATTTGTGTCAACCTGAGGAAGATGAACGATGCATGCCTGCATGATCCATTCCCAACACCAGTCATAGATGAAGTACTGGAAAGCATAGGAGGACAAGAGATGAATTCATTCATCAATGTCTTCTCTGGCTATCACCAAGTTAGAATCACGAAGGACGATCGGAATAAGCTGACCTTCGTCACATAATGGGGATGCTATCAGTATATGGTAATGCCATTTGGACTCAAGAATGCACCTGCTATCTTTTCTAGAATAGTAGTCTCTACTTTTAAAGATTTCATACATAAATTTCTTAAGGTCTACTTTGATGATTGGACTATTTTTGGTTTAGTAAGAGAGCATATTGAGAGTCTGCGCATGATGTTGGGCCACTGTTGCTAGTATTGGATTGCGCTTAATTCAAAGAAATGTATTTTTTGCACACCATTTGGTTTACTATTGGGTCATGTCATATGTCATGACGGTATTTTGGTCAACCCAATGAAATTCGTGATTATCCTTGACTTTCCACCACCTACATCAGTTATGCAACTTAGATCAGTGTTAGGAGACACATGCTACTACATGAAGTTCATCATAGGGTATGCAGAGATAACTACACCCATGGAGAAACTGTTGAAGAAATATGCAAAGTTCTAGTGGACAGAGGCTTACCAAGAAATCTTGGACAAATTAAAGAAAAATATGGCCACTCCACCAATACTTGTATTTACGGGCTGGAAGAAGGAGTTCCATGTTCATGTTGACGCATCATTTTTCATGCTTGGCATAGTCTTGAAGCAACTAGGTGAGGGTTTGCTTGATCACCCTATTGCTTTTGCTAGCGAAAAACTGTCAACAACAGAAAAAATTTCACGCCGATAGAGCGGGAAGGACTCGCCATGGTCTATGCACTTTAGAAGTTCTGACACTATATGTTGTGTGGACATTTTAAAATGTACACTGATCATTCAGATTTAAAATACTTGGTCAACAATCCAGTGTTGGGGGGAAATATCCGTCGATGGCTTCTCCTGTTTCAGGAATTTGATTTTGAAGTCATTATTAAACCTGGTCGATTGAATGTGGGACCTGACCACCTATCGATGATAGAAAGTGGTGAAGAACCAACCAGTCTGGAGGATAACTTGCCTGATGCACAACTTGTTGCAGTCACCATGATTAAGGATTGGAATAAGGAATTTAACGCTATCATTCACTTCTTGAGAACAGGATATGCACCTGCAGGATTCTCCACTAATAGAAGAAACATCTAGTTGTCAGAGCCACTGATTATACTTTGATCACGGGACAATTATACAAGATGGGCATAGATGAAATATTGCAACACTGTGTATTTGAATATGAACAATAGTGGGTAACGAGTGGAGCACATGCTAGTGTCGCAGGAGGACACTACGCTGGAAAGGAAACTGTGCGCAAGATATTGCAAGCAGGATTATGGTGGCTAACCATACATATGGATACTAATATCTTCTGTCGACACTGTGATATCTTCCATAGAATAGGAAAATCATCGTGCCACAATGAGATGCCACTTGTGCCCCAGATAACCCTTCAAGCATTTGACAAGTGGGCCGTTAATTTTTTCGAACCAATCAGTCCTCGAGGAAAAAGGACTTGCGTGTGCTACATTATCACTACGACAAACTATTTACCCAGATGGGCCTGAAGTCATGCTTGTTAAAGATTGCACCATTGCAAGATTTTTATTTGAGAATGTCTTGACCAGATTCGTCTGTCCAAAAATTATGCTAAGTGACCAAGGTACACATTTTGTTAACAAAATGATTGACGAGCTGACTACAAAATTCCATATTCAACCTATGAAAACAACTCCCTATCATCCTCAAGCAAATGGAACGGTTGAAGCCTTCAACAATATTCTGGAGAATGCATTAACCAAAGTCTGCAATGTGCACTGAGATGACTGGGATCAGAAAGTTTCAACTGTGTTATGGGCATACCAGACAACTTGTAAGTGATTGGAAGGGAACACTCCATTTAGACTTGTGTATGGGAAAGAAGATGTGGTGCTGATGGAGTATATCGTTCCAAGCCTAAGAATTGTTGTGCTGATGGAAATGACCGATGGAGATGCTTTCTAGAAAAGGTTGTCCCAACTCATTTAGATGGAAGAAGAACACTTTGTTGTAGGATTCCACCAAAACATAGAGAAGCAAAGGCAAAAAGTAGGGCATGATCACCATATTAGGACTAAGCCATTCAAAGTTGGAGGAATTGTTTTGCTGTATGACAGTAAATTCTTCAAACATCCAGGGAAGTTAAAGACGCATTGGCTAGGGCCACATGTGATCGTACACATCACTGATGTGGGTGCAGTAAAATAGCATAAGCTTGACGACATGCCCGTCGCAGGAATGGTAAATGGAAGTCACCTGAAACCTTACTTTGATGGCCATGACATGCCTGGGTTAGGAAGGAAGTTATATAAATAAAAAAGAGAAAAGAGTAAATGAGATTGTTCTGTCACACGTCTTCAATAGGGGTATTCCAAATCATAGAAAGAGAAGGGTTGGTCGTCATTAAAGCACAGATACCTAGAAATATTGAGGCAATTATGACAACAAAGAAGCATTAATTCGACAAAGTACGAGGAAAATTGCGGTGTACTTTTTGGTCCCATCAGTCGTTTCTTCCATAACTGTGATAACTGTCATGATAGGTACATATCAGAACTCGAGTATGTGAATTAATGTTGAAATGTGTTGAATGAGAAGCCCATATGATCAACAAGACGTTGATATTTCATCAAATGATCACATACGGTACAGGAGGATGCCTATAAGTATGAGGCTTCCTTGACAAGAATTCTTTTACATGCATAGAGAGAAGAAGGGAAAACCAGAGCCTGTGAGTAAGAGATTCGAAACTAATGGTTATTGATATTTCCAGCACCAGTAAGCAATTAGAAGTTACCATCGCTTCACCGTGCCCTATTGTTGAATAGATTACATCACCGGAGGTATTGCAGCAAGAGGAAGAACAAGAAACGATGGTGCAGAAAAACCCATAGACAACTCCTATGACTGTTTCAGCCCCTGTTTCAACCTTTGGTTCGGGCTCTGTACTAGCCCCTGTTTAGAATTCACCCATTAATATACCAGTTGTAGGTCCATGACCATTCATGCTGTAGACAGAGGTTCCAAAATCATCAAGGCTGAATATATCAAAGAAACACAAGGCTAAGGCCATTGAGGGTATGCCTACTGAGGACATACCTACGGAGGACGCACCAGAGTCACCAAGCACCACCATTGAAGAGAAGCACCTGTTACCTATTAGATTTTTAACATTTAAGCTATATGATCTTAGGATCTTATCTAAGAGAATAATAATCACAACAATCAATCACATGAGACAATGAACACAAAGATTTTCCTCAGGGAAAACATAAAGGAGAAAACCCCGCAATTTCCTCAGAGATAGAATCAACACCAAAGGTAAAATCCAAAGACAATAATATGATCTCCTGACAGCAGTAGTATCTCTCTCTCTCTTGTCCCAAATTCTTCTTTCTCTCTCAGTTATGTGCTACAACTGAGTATAAGTGAATGTGTGATAAATAGAGAATCCCCCTCTCTATTTATACTAATTCCTGAATTGATAATATCTCACTAGGGTTGACTTCTCTAAGAGAGTCTAATAACCCTAGGGCCCCACAACTGCGGGGACTTTAACCCTTGATCAATAAGGAGGGTTATACTCTATGATTTTACATGACTTGTTTATATTATAGAATCTCTTGATCAGAACATCGCGGCATGACATGACTCAATTACATTACAGATATTNAAGATATACAAGTGAATACATTCCGAAGTTACAAATACATCAACACTCCCTCTTAACTAGGAAGGTATTCTCTCGACACAATTTATCAGCACAAGTATTCTTCCTTGTTTCATCTGGATCATCATCAAGTCATCTTCATATTCAAGTCATCTTCATCGTCAAGTCATATTCATCAAGTCTGGATCATCACTTGATTTGGAGCATCACTGGATCATCACTTTATCTAGAGCATCACTGGATCATCATCAAGTCATCTTCATCTTCAATTCATCTTCATCGTCAAGTCATATTCATCAAGTCTGGATCATCACTTGATCTAGAGCATCACTAGATCATCACTGGGTCATCATCACTGGTGCTATCTCAATTCTACTTGTCATAGGAATTTCTACAGAGCCATCCCTTTTTCATGCTGGTTGTAGGCCTAGCCTTTAGGTAGGTATTCAATGTCTTCAACACTTATATCTGACCATGGAATGAACCATGTCAAAAATCCCCTCCTAGAACTTACATCTGACCATGGGAGGAACACATCCAAGAACCATGTCAGAAAGGAATTCCCAACACTCACATCTGACCATGGGAGGAACACATCTAAAAACCATGTCAGAAAGGCCCTACACTTAGATATGACCATGTGAGAACACACCACATCAAAATGGACCTGCACTTATATCTGACCATGTGAGAACACAATGCATCAGAATGGATCTACACTTATATCTAACCATGTGAGAACACACCGCATCAGAATGGATCTTATATCCGACCACATCTTGTCAGAAAGGCTTTGCACTTGCATCTGACCTCATCTTGTCAGAAAGGATCTACACTTACATCCAACCTCATACTGTTAGAAAGGCTCTGCACTTATCATGTGGGAACACATCCCACAATCACATCAAAATATATTTTCACTTATATCTAATCATGTGGGAACACATCCCTCAATCACATCAGAATGGCTCTGCACTGATCATGTGGTAACACAACCCACAATCACATCAAAATGTCTCAGCACTAATCATGTGGTAACACAACCCACAATCACATCAGAGCATCTCTGCACTTACATCTGACCATGTGAAGCTCAGGCTTCCACCATGTCAGAAGGGCCAACAGACACATCAATTTCCTTTGGAGGGAAACATGATCTAGAGAACACCAAGCTTCTCCTTGAAGTACTCAAACTTTAATTTGGCTAATGGTTTGGTCAATACATCAGCTATCTTCTCATCTGTTGCAACATACTGGAGATTCAATGCTCCTCTATGCACCATATCGTTGATATAGTGATATATGATCTTGATATGCTTTGACTTGTCATGGAACACAGGGTTCTCCGACAGCTTCACACAGCTCTGGTTGTCGCAATATATACAAGTAGCATCCATTTGGAGATCAAATAATTCAGACAAAATATTTCTCAGCCACACTGCCTCACAAATAGCCAAATAAGTTGCAACATACTCTACTTCAGCTATACTTAGTTCCACACAGGATTTCTTCCTGCTAAACCAGGAGATCACACCTGATCCCATACTGAAGCAACATCCTGAAGTGCTATTTTTATCAATGGCACCACCTGCTCAATTCGAATCCACATAACCTTGTAGGTTAATCTTTTGATTCACCTTATACTTAATCCCATAATCAACTGTACCCTTTAGGTACCTCAGAATATGCTTTGCAGAAACCAAGTGAACATGTCTTGGATCCATCAGAAATTGGCTCAATGTGTTCACAACAAAGCAAATATCTGGTCTCTTATTTGTTAGGTACATCAAGGACCCAATCATCTGACAATACATTGTAGCATCAATCACTTCTGATGAATCATCACTCAATAGCTTTAGGTTCGATTCCATAGGTGTGGTCATGGCCTTGTAGTCAATCATCCCGAACCTCTTCAGGATCTTTACTGCATACTTCCCTTGTCCCAAGGAAATTCCATCTGCATTTTTCCACACCTCCATGTCTAGAAAATAGTGCATCATACCCAAGTCCTTCATTTCGAAGTCCAAGCTTCCTCTTTGTATCAACAATCATCCCATCCTCACCTGCCACAAATTGATCATCTACATACAGTAGGAGTACTACTGGGTTCCCTTCTTCAACCTTGTAGTAAAGGTTGGAATCCACTTTACTCTTGGTAAAGCCCAAACTAGATAGGAAGCTGTTAATTATTTCATACCATGTCCTGGGTTCCTTTTTCAAACTATACAAGGATTTCTTTAACTTACACACATGAATCTCTCTATCATGTGTATCAAATCCGAGTGGCTGCTCCACATATACTTCCTCTTCTACTACACCATTTAAGAAATCTTTCTTGACATCCATCTGGTGTACTTTCCACTTCATTACTATAGCTAAATCAAGTACTAATTTGATGGAAGTATATCTGGCCACAGGAGAAAAAGTCTCTTCATAATCTATTCCGTCTTTCTGGGAGAAACCACGAGCCACAAATCTTGCTTTATATTTCTCTATGTTACCATCTGCAACATGCTTGATATTATAGATCCATTTGGAAGTTACAATAGACTTCCCCTTTGGTTTTGGGATAACATCCCAAACATCATTCTTCATGATCGATTGATACTCTTTGATCATAACATCCTTCCATTCTTTCTTTTTTGCCACTTCTTCATAGTTGGAAGGTTCTTTATCGATGAATTCACATAATAAGGATACATAACCGGAGCAGGACCTAGTTCTTTTCCTTTCTCTGTGTATTTCTTCTGGAGCACCATATCTTTCTGCACCTTGGATAGCTTCTTGTACCCAAGTAGGTTTCCTCTTGTGAGGATTCTTTTCTTGAGATGGATCTATAGGTTCTTGAGGTTCTTCTATTTCTCAATCTTCTTCTAGAATTGCTTCATTCATGGTTGTGTCATGAATTCTGGGTACTTCTGTTTCTTCATGTTCTTGAGCGGGTCTCTTTTTGGATTTGTTGTAAGATGAGTCTTTGTCAAATGTTACGTCCCTGCTGACATCGATATTTTTGAATCCTGGGAAGTATATTCCGTAATCCTTAGATCTTTCAGAGTATCCCACAAATATACCCTTCCTTCCCGAAGGATCTAACTTTGTCCTCTTTTATTTTGGAATGTGTATGTATAATGGAAAACCAAATATTCTGAGATGACTGACTTCTGGTTTCTTGCCGAAAAACACTTCTTCAGGTGCCTTGTTCTCGAGTACTCTATGTGTAGTATGGTTCTGTACATACACAACTGTTCTAGAAGTTTCTTCCCATAGATGCATGGGAAGATCTTGATCATGAAGCATTTCCCTTGTAACTTCCATGATCGTTCTATTCTTTCTTTATGCAAAACCAATTTTTTTGTGAATTATATGGAGTAGTCAAGTCCCTCTTAATCCCTGAATCTTTGCATAATTCCTTGAATTCATTTGATGTGAATTCTCCTCCATTGTCTGATCAGAAAATCTTGATCTTCTTTTCTCTGTAGTTTTCGATCAAGGTTTTGAATTCCTTGAACTTGCTGAATACTTCATCTTTGTTCTTCATGAAGTATATCCATGTTTTCCTAGAAAAATCATCAATGAAAGAAACATAGTATACATACCCGCTTAATGAACTAGATGACATTGGACCACATACATCGGAGCGAATGATTTCCAAGATTCCTTTAGCCTTGCTTTCACTACTTGGAAATGTCTTCTTTGTGTTCTTTCCTTTCGCACATCCCTTGCATACTCCTTCATGCTTTGCTTGCATTTCTGGAAGGCCTTCAACAAATTTTCTTGCAAGTAGTAGTGCCCTATAGTGCACATGTGCAAGCCTTCTATGACAAAGTTCATTTGGTTCTGCTGAGCCATGAACCAAAGCTTGTTCTGGTTGGCCCTTTAAGATGTATATTCCTCCCTCTTGTTCTCCAATTACTACTGCATCGTCAATAGTATTTCCTTTTGGCCACATGATGACTTGGACATCTATAAATGCAACTCTTATTCCTTTTGCATCTAATGCAGAGATGGAGAGAAGGTTCTTCTTTAGTCGTGGTATGAATATGACATCCTTCATCTTCATAGACTTTCTAGAGTCTAATTTGTAGGAGGATTCTCCACTACCTTTTATTGGATATTGGTAGTCATCCCCAAGTTTCACCTTGTGGGGTGATTCACGTTCTGATAGTTTCATAAATGATTCTTTGAATCCAGTCATATGTTTGGAAGCCCCACTGTCTATAAGCCAATCATTGCTTCAATGTGTGATGTTTCCCGTGAGAGCGAAAATCAAGACATATTCTTCATCACTTGAAGAATCATCACTGTCTTGTTTGATTCTATTCTTGGAAGGGTCATCATCTTCCGCAGCATGAGCATGATTTCTTTTCTTATTTCCCTTCCTCTTGAGAGATATATCTTTGTTTCTAGGACAATCTCTTGCAAGGTGTCCTCTTTCATCACATGTATAGCAGATGAACTTAGACAAATCTTTAGACTTTATAATGTTACTCTTCTGGTGAGAGTGCTTACCTCTATGATGGTTTTTTCTGCTTTTCTTGGATTGTATTGTGAGAGCTTGATCTTCATTTCCCATCTTTTCTTCTTGTTCTAATATCCGAGCTTCTTCTTGTGATAATTCCTCCCATAGTATGCTAAACTTGACTAGCTTCTTTCTGGCACAGATCCCTTGAATCAAAGATTCCCAAGCCCTAGGGAGACCATTCAAGATGGTCATCACAATTTCTACATTCTCTACTTCTTCATCTATTGCTTCTAGTTGTTCCTTGATCTGAGAGACCCTTGTAAAGTAAGACTGGATGGTCTCTACATTTTGGATCTTTACATTCTTCAAATGGTTTCTCAGAGTCATCTTTCGATTTATGTTCTTCCCTTCAAATAGCTTGGTCAGGGCATCAAACATATCTTAGGTGTCTTTAGGGAGGACACCTGTGGTATGAGGTGATCCTTGATTGAATCAGAAATAATCCTCTTATCCATGACCAATTTCTTCTTACGTAAGGCCTTATCCTCATCTCCCTCTAGACTGGAACCTCTTCATTGATGTAGGAGTCCAACTCATTTTCTTCCAGGACTAGGGAGATCCTATACTTCCAGGCTCGAAAGTTATCAACTCCCTCAATATTTTCATCAAGCTTTGTATGCTGAGACATATTAACAGAGAACCTCAAATGGAAATACAAAATATTTAGATCTTACTTGGTTAAGATGTTCGAACTGGATCTAGAGCTGAATTTCTGCAGAGCTAGTTCAGGAGCAGATTAGGGTTTGACTTTCCTAGAGTTCTTCCGAACCAAAAAAATTGATATTGATCTCTAAACTTTGATTTTGGGGAGGAGATCAGTCCAGCATTGGGATCCCTCAAAAATTCCACTTCTGTGGAAATCCCTAATTTCTTGCAGCGGTGTCGGGTAAAAAACTAAAAATGCTCATAATTAGATTCTTCTTTGACAGAAAGATGCACCCTGGAGAGGAGAGTCATCCCAACCTTATTTTGCTGAAAATCTATGGAGAGAGATCCAAAAAGTAGGAATCCCTAGTTTCCACAGTTGCATAGTGTCTTGTTCTCAGGTTAGCTCTGATACCATGTTATATTTTTAACGTTTAAGCTATATGATCGTAGGATCTTATCTGAGAGAATAACAAGCACAACAATCAATCACATGAGACAATGAACACAAAGATTTTCCTTGGGGAAACCATAAAGGAGAAAACCCCACAACTTCCTCAGAGATAGAATCAACAACAAATGTAAAACCCAAAGAAAGTAAGATGATCTCCCGACAATAGTAGTCTCTCTCTCTTGTCCTAACTTCTTCTTTATCTCTCAGTTATGCGCTACAACTGAGTATAAGTGAATGTGTGATAAATAGATAAGCTCCCTCTCTATTTATACTAATTCCTGACTTGACAATAAATCACTAGGGACGAATTCTCTAGGAGAGTCTAATAACCCTAGGGTCCCACAACTACAGGGACTTTAACCCTTGATCAACAAGGAAGGTTATACTCTATGAATTTACATGACTTGTTTATATTATTGAATCTCCCAATTGGAACATTGGGGCATGACATGACTCAATTACATTGCAGATACTTCCCGGAATAAACATCAGGGTACAATACATAATATATACAAGTGAATACATTCCAAAGTTACAAATACATCAACATTACCACAACATGTTCAGCTGAGGAGAGAAGAGGCACCAGAATAGTAAAGCTTCCAATGAAAGTGCACTCCTTATTAGCAACACCCTAGATCCCTATTGACGTACCTCTGCTGATGAACATCATTCCCAAACTATCCAAGCAGTAGTTTGAGGATACTGATACATGCAAGCAGGCGGGCCTAGAGAGGAAAAATTACATGGTCACGCTTCCAGTCGTGCCGCCTGAGCCACAGTTGGTCGTCGCAATGGAGTGGGAAAAAACAATTGAAGGCACGAGCCTACTCAACCTTTTGCTTATGCTGCACTTTGGTCAGATCACGCAAGTAAGTACATATGTATGAAAACTACTTGTTTGTTTTCATGGAGGATACTTATGGCTCGACCAACCCTATGCTATGGATGTCAAGCTCATTTGAAGCATAACGATTCTTCCTCGTCAAGGAGACAACCCTGCACCGTATCTACATGCAAACAGATATACAACAAAAATGAAGCAGGAATATGACCTTCAGTGTGTAGGTAGGGTATTCCTCATTGCCACTATAGCTGACAACATGGTGAGGTTCGTGGAAAAAATATTTCCTTGCAAGCTTCTGCCCAAGATGAGGCCCACAAAATGCACTACCGGAATGATAGAACTTGTATAGTAGTGTGCCGCAGGAGTGATCTTCAACTGGTCATAATACTTGTTGAATGAGCTGATAGATGATGCGGAGCAAGCGTAGGAGGATGGTAAAGCTAAATTCCACTACTCTTGGTTGCTCACTTTGATTTCATTTATTATTTGGTCCAACCCATCAAATTATCAGCCGATGGATGTCACAGTGCTTTGCCTTGGCGTAAAGTACGAGAAACTTTGGGAGGATAAGGATGACATGATTAGGCAGAAGGACAATAAAATTGACTTCTTTCAGCATGGGGAGGCACTAAAAGATGTAATAAAGTAACAACATAGAGTAAGGGAAGAGAAAGTGCAAAAATACTCATCATTCATAAAATTCCAGGTTGGTGTCCATAACATTATTCTTGAGCTGCGATGGAACCCAGACAAGAAAGTGCTCTCGATGTGTTTTATGATTACTAACACGGATGTGGACATAGTCATCCAAGATTGGCCTGAGGAATGGTGCATACTAGGCGACGTGCAAATGGACTAGGGAGGAAATTAAGGAAATGGCCAAGGCGAGGGCCAAGGAAATGGCCAGGATGATGGGGGTGAAAGGAAAGGAAAACAGTCAGAGGAGGAAGGTGGCGATGATGATAACAATGAGCACAATACCGATGAAAATTATGGGTAAGAAACACCCACTGATGAGGATTTGCAAACCAAGAAGAAAGAATAGGAATAGGAGCACACTCATGCATGCAAGAAGTGAAAAGATGAAAAAAAAACTCATACAATCAGCTTAGACAAGGAGTATATGGGATTTCTTGCAGATACTGTCGCAGAAGTGGTGAATACCAGCCTTGAGGGTATAAGTACGCAATAGATGCAAGTGGCCAACCAAAACGTTGAGCATGTCAACAATCTCACAGAGGCCATTAACGAAGTAAAAACCACTGTCAAGGCTGAGACATATGGCATTGATCCCCGAGATACATTAGCCGTGCCACTATTGTTGCCGCCCCTCAAGCTCAAATTGCAGGAGAAAGCACCAGAGTCAGGTACAGAAGAGTACGATAATGTGATCAAGGAAATGGGGACCATAATTCTATATTTTTCCAAACTAGCATTGGATGAAATATATGCCATTTAGCATGCGGTTGTGACAGAGCTCCGGATCCGAGAAAATAGCCTGGCTTATCAGGACACAAAAAAGACAAGGAAGGAGAAAGAGCATATTTTCCTCCTTAGGGAAAAGGACAAGGAGATTGAGGCACATGAACATAGTAGGTTTGTACTAGCTGAATCCATCAAAGATGTTATCACGGAGTCCCCCTAGAAGAAGGCCAATAAGATGTAGATACATCTACAAAAGAAGGACGCCTGTCTTGGATTGCTACATACCTAAGAAAACAGGTTGAGGAACTAAAGGTGCAGCATATACAAAGCACACCTCCTGAGGTGCTTGAAGAGCACAGGAAAACAACATTTGAGGCTGTTTCGAGGATAAGGAAAGAAGAACAAATCTGCATTAAGGTAGTTGAAGCCATTCCATGATGTGGGAATTTATTATGGAAGATGAAGCAGTGGAAAAGAACAAGGAATATGCACGGCGGGATGATTTGAAAATCATAGCGGTCAAGGAAGACATAAAAAATATTCCTCTTAAAGAGAAGGTTGCAAAATTAGCCAAGCTGAAGCAGCTGTAGCAGAAGGTAAAGACTCTATGTGACAGGCAGCGTAGTAGGAATGATGAAGTTACAATGCACCAATTGAAAGCAAAACAAGTTACAGGGCTTATTCATCTTATACAACAGAAGCTCCAATTTATCACTCAATCATTGGAAGAAGGACTGTTGGAACATATCGGTTTCGACTGTGTGGAAGATTTGGCTAAGAAAGCTAAAGAGGTCAGAGAGGAAGTTTCCTGGGTGCAACAAATTTTGAAGGAATTTCAGGACAAGGTTGGTCCTATGGCCCAACCCATGCCAGAGACTTAAATTTTCCCAGCGGCTTAAATTTTGCTTAGTGGCTCGGGATGAGCCACATGTGAGTGTCGGGGGCCTGTTGGGCTAGGAAAAGAGCACAAGGAAGAAACCAAAGTGTAAGCATGACAGATGAAAAGAAGGTGTGCGACGGAGGAAAAGTAGTTAAAGGACGACAAGGAAGCGCAAAAGAGAGAAAAATGCAACAAGGAATGGTGCGATGAGGAAAGCACACCCAGAGTTAGTGGAAGTGTGGTAGGTAAAAGAGTTAAGACTGAGAAGTGGCAGGTGAGAATACTGTAGGATTTAGAGTTGGGGGAAGACTAAAGGATTGGTTTTTGCAGCTAGTTATGACCTATACAAACAGGATGAAATATGTTTTCGCAGCTAGTAATGGCTGTGATCAATGTAATGCAGTAATATTGCAGCCAGTATGGCCTATCATCAATATAGCAGAAGATATTTTGTAGCTACTTCTGAATGTAATACCTGAGCTATACTCAGTCGACCCTGCGCGGTGTTGTAATTTCTATAAATAAGGGGAACCCACTCTATATAAGGGTTATCTTGTTAGTTAGTCATTTAGAAGAGTAGTAAGGAGACATCCGAGAGGAGCTTGATAGTAGAAGGTTGTTGAGCTGCAGATCTGCAGTTGAGTGCGTAGACCATTTGGTAGTGTCATTATGCAGCTGAGTGAGTAGATAGTAGAGAAGAAGAGTCAATCCAGTTTGTGTGCGGATTAGTAGGAGTAGATCAAATAATAATCCAGAGAGAATGAGAGCAAGAGGAATCCGAGCCAAAAGACATATCTTAAACAGTCTATAAGTCACAGAATGCAAGGTGTTACCTATATTTCTCATGCTAGATGAAGAGCACCTTGGTGGTTTTTCCTATATGGGTTTCCATGTTATTTCCTGTGTTAATGAATGATTGAATGTTCTGGTGAATGTTTAACTGTTAATGTTGAATGTTTGATTAACTCATACTATTTATGGTTATTGTTTGAATGAATGTTGCAATACTGATAAGCAGTGAATGAATGGATATCTAGCACCGCCGAAGCATTATGTATTAGTTTATCTTTAAACACTATCAGGTCATAATATAAGTCACATCATAGTTATTTACTATTAAGGAATCAATTGCATTGCACTATTGCACCAGTTGTTAAGTTGTTAAGGGTAAGGTTGTGTCGCACGCTGGTTGTGGCACATTGTTCTGCCTCTCTCGAGTAGTGAAATACTCCATCCTTGCATCTCTGTTGAGCACCTTGAATACACCCCAAGGGATTTTAATCCCTCACCAACTATGGAAACATGGTTCTGGTAGTTACACATTAAGATATCTCGGGTGAGACTGCACCTACCTTGCAGGTGTTGCTGGCTAAGCTTGCTCCATCGAGACGATGCCTTTAGGTGTTTTGTTGGTTTTGTGTTGTTGTTTAACTTGGGTTGCATGAGTGAGGAGAAGTAGGTGAACAATTGTAAATAATACATTTCATACTACTACACACTACAAGGAAAACCCCCTGTAGCGGAGGTCATATCGGAGGATTTTAGTATTACAAGATTGGCATTTAAAAAAAAAGCTCTGCTACAACCTTTGCCAATGGTAGCAGATGGTTTAACGGAAATCATAATGGATAAATGTTATAATTAGAAAAAACTCGGCTACTAAATGTTTTTTATCATTGCGATTTTTTAAACTATGCAGACTGGTGCGTTTCATAAAACAATGCACCAGTGCTATACAATGTAAAGTATTTGCATTGGTGCATTAAAAGATATAAATAACCAGAAATAACATAATTTCAACGATGTGCCAGTGCTCATGTATCGATTATACGCATTGGTGCTTTCTAACACAACAAACACATCGATGCGATTAGTCACATCATACACAATGTAAAAAAAATATTTTGTAGCTTTTTCTGGTGTGGTCGTTTGATATGAGTGCACTAGTGCATATTAACCAATGATATGCACTAGTGCTTATAAAATAACAATATGCATTGATGTGTATAAACCAATGATACATAGCACGGTGCATAAAACAAATTAAAACACACCGGTGATGCCATATGGAAAGTAATAATATTTATTTTAAAATTTAGTTATGCGTTTAATTAACATAACCGTACCAATGCGTATAAATTGTTAGGGACTATTGATGCCTCTAAATAGTGTACCCACACTGGTGCTGCTAATTATGGTAGTCACATTGGTGCTGATTACCAAAAGCACCGAATATGATTCTTCGAACAATGGTTACTGACATTGCAACCAAATATATATCAATTTCAATGATCACGTTTCTGAGTTTTCTTAATGTTTGAGGAGATGCACCAGAGTGACATTAATTATCAAAAGCATCGCATATGGTTCTTTGGACACCGACTAGTGACATTGTAGTGAAATATATACATTATTTTTTTAATTACATTATTTATTGGAAATTGAAATATCATAGATGCAAACATCAATTGTAATATTTAATCATCCATACATTTTATTACAAATGTACCGTTTCACATGTAGTATTTGACAATAACATTGAAGAATGCAATTGAATAAAAATGATTACCTTTTTATACATCAGTAACACTGCGTTTGTAATACAAAATAGGCCAACATTGAGATAACAAAAATCAAAATGTCAACATGCATGTAATTGTTACAGTTATTGGTAACCCATTGTTTTTCAATTCGGATAGTATGTCTAGCTCATTATTATACAAAATGTCTGACTTTCATAGGAAATTATTTGAAAATATACAACAATCTACAACAACTTGCATTAACATCAAAATTAAATATGGATCATCATTCTTTGTTGGAATTGCTATCGGTGCTCGAGCCACTTGCATCACTTGGGGTTATTTTGCCGAATGTTTTTTTGATTGGATCTATTGTTTTCCTCTTCTTCAACTTCCATATACAAACATACAAATAAAGTGTACTGAGTGTATCTACATTGATGGGCATAATGAGAAATAAAACAGACAGTATACATTAATGTAAATTGAAAATCGACGTACCTACAAAGTAATAACTGAGTCATGAATTCTTTCAAAACAATGTCTCATGCCTTCCATGAACAAATCTTCTATTGTCTCCACTCCATACTTTGTTTCCTACAATATTTATAGCCTCGTCACAATTAATCATAGATTTAATATAAATGATTTTTTTAATTATAAAATGAGAGAAGTAAAACAATATAGATACTTATAAAATAGACAATTAATTTTTGATACGCCAACATATACTCACAACCCTTGCTTAACCCAATGGTAATCAATTCATCTGATGGTTCCTCTATGTATGTTAACACCTATGTGAAGACATCCAAGGATTGGCAGTGAAAACAAAACAAATCAAATATACAAATCACAACCACTACGAAATCTTAATTTCTTATAAGGAAATCACAAATACTCACAAAATTTGTTATCAATCCCTTTCTTCCTTGCTGTCCTGTCTTGTGTTCTGATTGGGTTCCATTTTTTTTTCTTTTATGCATTAACAAAAGAATTTAAAATGAATATTTAATGATGAATTAATTAATGAGATTTACAGAATCAATGATTTCATACATTTGAAACATGTTGTTGTTGAGATGGCTCCTCTTGCGATGTAATTATGTCTAGTTCCTTTACCATATCCTTGTACACTTTTTTGTACACCCCTACTGGCACATTTTTCATATCACCTCGGTCATCCTTTGGTATTTTTGATAATCTTCCTGGAAATGTAAAATGATTTCATTAAATAATTTTTCTGTTGATATGAAAAATAAATAACATAACATAATTAAAATGATTGAAAGAATTATGCTTTGTTGTAGTTATACATACATATTAATTCTACATAAATGTGTTTAGGAATATTTGCCTTTCAATTATTCTTTTTTGTTATTGCAAGTGTGACAAGTCTCATTGACCATTTCTATGGGAACACCTCTTGTAGTTTACATATGATCTGATTTTTCGAATCATTTGATTGGTTTATGTATTGTAAATGAAAAGTATGTCTATATGTTCTTTCCACTATATCTCTCATAGTATTATAAAATTCATTTCCCCTTCTATTAACCTCCAGCATCACTCTAGATGAGTTAAGGACCAATTGATCATCATTTTTATCTTCATAATTTTTTTTCCTACGATGACATCGACTTTTGTTGCTATCAGTCCCTCCATAACATTCAACATACGTGTATTAGATTATTTGAAACATATTAGTGAATAATCATAGCTACATTGCTACTCAAATTGAAACAACTAATTCATATTGACTTATTTTTTATTCACCCGATTCATTCCTGTGTAATCTTTCTATCAACATTTTACGCTCTTATGGAATTAAATTGATAAGAATCTTATCGAGATTCCTTATTTTTTGGCTCTGCATTTCACACATTAACGAAGACATATTAGTGAAATTTACAAATAATTCAAATAAATTAATTTAAATACATAAATTAATTAGAACCACTTTCCTTCTTTGTAATCCTAGATGTTCTTCCACCACGTTGAATAACATTTTTTTCAATTGAACTCATACCATGAATTTTTATCAATAAACAACACATACCATTAAATATAGAAGCTATCAATATATTCTCCAAATAAATTATAGACCTTTAGAATAGAAAACAACTCTGAAACGATGTGTTTTATAAAATCAAAAGCACTAATGGATATATAGACATAGATGCACTAGTGCGTGTAGGCACATAGACGCACCGACACGTTTAGACAATGTAGTCACCCCAATGCATCATACTAGCACAACTGCACCGTGAATGATCGATAACAGACAAATGAAAACAAAAAAATGAAAAAACTTTATGTGTCGTATGTCAACAATGGTGTTCCTTACCAATACACACATCAGTGCATTTTGGAAACCCAAATGCACCGAATTTGACACATTCATTTTTTTCAAAAAACTAAAAATACTAAAACTAAAAATAATGTTTTTTAGGGTTGACTTGGTTACTGATCTGATCTAGATAACGAACCCCTCTTTCCCTAAGATATCTATATATATTCACAAATTGAACAAATCTAAAATTCCTAAAAGGTGAAATCATAATTTTGCAAAATAAGAGAGGGATTTAAACCCTAATCTAAAATTCCACAGCCACAAAAAAAAGAAGCATAGAGAAGAGAAGGGTTGGAACATTGAAGGTATGCATAAAGTTTTTTTATTCTCCAAAATATACTTAATTCCTAAATAAGATAAGAAGATCAACAATAATATTTACATAAAATTTTTATCATGCAAGGTTTTGTCTCATTCAACATACTTGACAAATTTTGATCTTCAGAATAATCCAATTGCTCCAGAGACCTTCTACAGAAGTCCCTATTGATCCAATGCTCTCCCTTGAAATTTTTGGAAAATAATGAATTATAATGTTTTGATTTTTTGATTCTAAACACACATTTGAAATACTTTTTCAAGCTTAAAATTGCCACCATTTTTTCACTATAGGGCAAAAATATCTTGTGAGATTTTTTTTTGAACTTTCGAAATTTCGGTGTGCCCGTGTCTATGAAGAATTGGTGCATTACTTCATAAAACACACCAACATCCCGTAGCTTTAAAAAATAGGATCGGTTGGTGCACGTATACTTATGATGCATACATGTGCACTTATATTTAAGAAATGCACCGAAATGAAAACTGTTGTAAAAATGCATGTATAAATATCCGCTACCAAATGTAGCAGATTTTTTCTAATGCGGGAGCTTTTGCAAAGGAAATTTCATGGTACGTTTATCATTATTATGCATCGACATCCTGTTAGTTGAAAATTTCTCATTCATTAGTGCCCGTATACATGTAAATCACCGTCGCGATTGTGTCTATGACATACATCGGTTTGAATAATTGTGTAGAATGCATGTATAAATATCTGCTACAAAATGTAGCAGATATTTTCTTCCGATGAATATTTTGTAGATATTATTTTTATGGTACATTTATCGTTGTTGTGCATCGCTGCATTTAGTCTATTTAAGTGCAATGGTGCGTGTATATTGGAATAGATGGACGACTAACACAAAATTTTCTGGGTTTTTGTGGTTCCACCTAAACCTATATATTTATCTCTAATTTTATTTTATTATTCAATGCCACAAATTACAATATTTCATAGTAGACATATGTTTCTTAAACTCACATTGTTCTTATAGAATGGTATCCAAACTATATTGGAAGTTAGATTGGAATATAGTTCTGGAAAAAAATTAGGATTGTAGAGACGTATATTGATTGTTTATTTGGCTCAAATGCAGGGAGAAAAAATTGTAGTATCAAATGGCCGATTCTTTAGATTCCAACTCATTCCATAATGTTTAAAGTTTAATGAGTTCTCCCTTTCCATCCCTAGTAATTTCAGGTTTTATTTATATTTTGACTATTTATTTGAATTTATGTTGATTATCCATTCAAATAAGAAAATTTATCAATTTATTCTTTATTGCAGAATCCCAATTCATGTTCGAGTTCGGTTGCACAAGATATTCACCAGTTCCAAAATGTCATAAGCTCTTATTAGGAGCAATATGCCTCAAGCAGTTTGTTTATGAAAATGGGTAGTATTTTACCCCACAAATTGTAACATTCTTGCGTCTTCAAGCCACAATCCTAGTTCATCAACGATAATTCGTCGTGAGATAGAACTCTTTTATGAAACCCCAGTAGTTTGTGGTTGTTCAAGGAAAACCCTAGGCATGTCACACTCACCCATTACACCAATGATAGATTACCCAATGTTGATTTTCTAATACTCCCTGATACAGTAAATAATCCAATAGGTGATACATAAAAGACACACATGAACTCTTAGATATGCTCTTTTTTGAAAAAGTTGGAAGACAAATTAACTATGTCTTATCCTAAATTGACAAACCCCTCTGCTTATGTTTTTTAGTCAACTGAAAGTTCTAGTGATACAAAGTATGATTTGAATGGCATCCATCCCATCTCTATTAGACGACCCAAAAATTTGCACGAGTTGAGAGAAAAATTGTCCAAGCACACAAAGTTGTTCGTCAAATTGTTGGAGGGTAGCGATGATTTCTTCCTTCCTGTGAATTTGCAAAGTAAATATCAAAATTCTTACAACCATGCTTTGTATGGCGCTTGGCCATATTCTCTACATGTGCATGATATTGGGACCAAATTCTCCTTTTGTGGTAATCATTTTATGATTGCGAAGTCTAATATTGATGCTGTAAATCTTGGGTTGTTTATCTTTTCACATGTACTTGTTCCTCCCAAACAATTGGTAGCACTTATGCCATTTTTCGGTCCTATCTATTGTTGGTATGATTACTTTTGAAAATTTTTAAATAGAAGCATAGCATTTCCATATATAGTATGTGCATGAATGGTTATGTTTGTGGAATATTTTACAGGAGGAACTTCTTATATATATATTGTCATCCACACACTCATGGCAATATTCTAGGGTTCATAAATAGTTCTAGGTTCTATTTATGTTCTGCAAATTTTGCATTTGAGGAATACTTCAATGACCACGAGTTATTTATGAAAAGGAAATATTCATTATTTTTTGTTGTACATTCAATACATAGTTTGTCTCCTAGTGACTAGTTTTTAATAAACTACAACTTGAGTAGACCACCAATCACTCATCAAAGACGTCTCTTATTTGGATTACCCTTAGACGTTCCATTGGGGCGTAAGACAAAAAAACATTGATTAATTGTATTTGTCAAATTACAATGGGATCCATGTTAATGTATTGATTAGTTTGAAATTATGTTTTATAAATTGTTAATTTAATTTATAAATTGAATTTGAAAATGTGTTGCTCAATTTTAAATTTCTATATTCAATGTGGAATTGATGTTAACTTATCGCTCAATCTGAATGTTTTTTTTATAAATTGTTTGTGGATTATCATTTTGTATTGGAAATGATTATTGTGCTTCTATAATAATTGTTTGGTATAATAATATATCAAACCAATTGCATCGTGCTTACTAACTTAGTCGATGTAATGTTCAATATTTTTTAAATTAGGATTCTGATGATGAGCGAGCTGCATACCAACTTCCGTTGCACCCTAGTACAATGTCAAATTGAGAGAAGGATGAAAAAATAGCACAACTTGGAGAGTAATCATACCAAGCATGGTTGAATAAACCACCTATTCAATTTCCACTACGTCCATCCTCACCAATTAGGAATTCCTATAATGATAGTAGTTCTTCACATGTTCGCAGTGGATGAAATTAATTAGATGTTGGTATGGATGAGTTATTAAGAGAAAGGAGTTCAACTGATGCAATGTTGGTTCATACATTCCCAGAAAATGAGTTATGGGATGACGCTTGTATCACTGAATACTTCCTCTAGAGACTTAAAATGAAAAATTCCACACCTCTCTTTGAACTTGAACGGTCAAATTCTACACAGTTGGGGACAACAATGCTATTGTACAACTTGAAAGCAAAGTATGGCATGTGTGATGTTATTTTTTCAGCAGTGTTGAGGTAACTAACCATCAATTGCATTATATTTTGAGGAATCTTGTTACACAATGATCATTGAAAATGATCGATTTTATGAAAGTTTGAATGACATTGTACATTTGTATTTCCCACAAACTACAGGTTATTCAAAGATAAGGTACTTCCGAAAGATAATGTCTTTCCTAGAAGATGCAAGGAGGAAAAGAAAACGCTGAAAATGTTGGGTGTTGAGTAAATATCATATCATGCATGTCCCAATGATTGTATTATATATAGATGAATATGAAGACAAAGAGATACGTCCAAAATGTCGTCATGATGGGTACACATAATCGAATAACAAGGGTAAAACACATGGTCCTCCTCATAAGATATTGAGGTACATTCCTATAATCACAAGGATTCAAAGGATGTTTCATTTCAAATAATTAGCTATGTTGTAGGGATGGCATGCATCACATCGAAGTGAGGAAGGAGTATTGCGAATCCCAATAGATTCAATAACCATGAAGCATATAGAGGATACACAGCCCAATAAATTCAAGGATGAAATACACAACCTCAAATTAAGCATAGGCATCAATGGTGTTAGCCCATATTCCCAACCAGACAACACGTATACTATTTGGAATGTAGTGGTGATCAATAACAATATCCCTCCATGGTTATATGTAAAGAATAAACATCTTATGTTGGCTCTTATAGTCCCTGGTAGAAGACAAGTGAAGAATATGGATGTTTACCTACGACCATTGATCGAATAGTTTAAAGAATTATGGGAATGGTTACAGGTATATGATGTATCAAGACCCATCCCATCAGAGAGGAGTTTTACGTTCTATGGCATGTGTGTGTACACCACACATGATTATCCAAGGTTGGGAGTTTGCTCAGGTAAATATGTTGTTTGGTTTATTTATATTCAAAGCCATATTTTTTTGGCATATTTAATTCATTGCAACTATCTTGATCTTAAACACTAACAACGTGCTCTATAAACCATAACATAGCAAGTATTGTAACAAAAAGGTTATCATGGATGTAAATGTTGTGGACATTATATTAAATCTAGGTGGTCCAAATACCTACGAAATCTAGTGTATGACTTCTCTTGGGTATACATGAACATCTCAACATTCTAAGGGTACGTATAATGTCCAAAAAATGTTTTTATTATTCTTTTATATATTTTACCACACAAGTTAAAATGAAATTAATTGTTTGTGTTAACGTTTTAGTGTCATTATATGTCCCTTGTTCCTGGGTGTGTGAACCACGACTTTTTCGACGACCATCAGCATGCCATATCTAGACTATCTGAATTTGTACGATGGATCAATTTAAAGGATATTTACATTGCTAACATTCCCCGGTGGCATCAAGAGATAGCAGGGATTATTTGTATGTTTGAGAAGGAAATGGTGTCAAATTTCACGGACTTGCATATTCATCTTCTAATTCACCTAACTGATGAAGTTGAATTAGTCAGGGTGGTCTCATGTCATTTGATGTTCTTCTTGGAGAGGTACATGAAACAATTGAAGGGATTTGTTTGATAGTATGGCAGAGGGGTGAATAATATATGAGTCGTTATATTATGAGATGAGTATATCAAGCAAATCAACGCCACACTAGGCACAATGATTTGGGATGATGAACGCGATGAGGACAAAATGGAAGGGGAGTTAATGGAAACGAAAGAAAAAAGGCACTCGATAAGGAGTAAGTCACTTATATTTCGATCTTCACATTTCCACATATTAACTATTCACAACAAAAATTAAAAATCTATATTTCATCCCATACGTACTGAATGTGGTTTTGTTTCCATGAATACAACAACAAATTAATAAATTGATGCAATCAATAAATTTAATCTTTGCAATTCAGAGGAAACACAGTTGTGGGTCACATTGTATGAAGAAAAGAGGAGGGAATGGGACATTGACAATTAAAATTCACATGGTTTAATGGTAGAATCACGCCATTTCCATATCATTTAAAGGAAAATATGACAATGATATGTCCCAATAGTTGTGTTGTAGGCCAAGTTAGAGAGAAATATGGTGCATCTAGTCGTTACCCGCCTGAAGAGGAGGATGCGCTAAACATTGGGATTGGGTGCAACAACTTGGTAATAAAATATTTATGTACATTTCCAACATTATAATGAAACTTTGTATTGTAACATATATATTTAATATATTAATGCTTGGGTTTTTATAGATATGACACCATCATTTGGTAACTTTTCGTACAAGTGCATTCGTTCCCATCTATGTGGGATTATGGACATCATTTTCACACCGAGGATGCTGATGATGGGTGTGTTACACAAGACTGTGGAGTGGAAGTCGAGTTCGACCAATCTAGTCATGCTGGCCACTATGATTGAAAGTTTATAGGAGGGATGTTGAGTTATGTCGGAAACATACACGATATCATTTAAGTGGACTTATCATATTTCTAATGTGTTATTTTTAGGTCTAGGTGGTGGGACACTTTCGACAGAAATAACATAAAGGAAGATCATGATAGTGGGTTGATATGCCAACTCTAGAAAGATGTGGGATGAAAGTAAGGATCCTTATGTTTTCCTAAAACACTGCATCCAAGTGTTCTTTTACCCAAATGTGTTGGATAGATATTGGTGGTTCATATTAAGACACAACCCTAGATAATGAGAAAAACAATCTTAGCATGCCAACTAAGGAAGATAATGAGGGTGATGGCAATAGAGAGTGATATGTACATGTTTTATTTCAACATTTACATATTGAGATATCATTTTGTTATTGTTATCTTTGATTGTATAAATATATTGTTTGTTTTTTATGTTATGATGGTGGAAATAGAAAGTTGATTACTGGATGCAGTGATGTGAAATATGGTTTATGTCTTTGAAGTAATTTATGATTGGATGGAATGATTATACGATGTTTTTGTTATGAATAATGTTAAGAATTATATTTGAATTAATTTATGGAATTTATGTTTTTTGTTATATGATTATATTAAGTTCAATTAATTTATGGCCTTGATAACAATGCAATTTATAAGAAAATTTAAGGTGATCTCTAATTTCTCCATCAATATTTGAATATTTTTATTTCATGATTTGTTTGTTATAGATTATAATTCTAAGAATTATAATTGAATTAATTTATGGCACTTTTGTTATACTATTTGCAATTTTGTTTAATGGCAAAAAGAGAGAAATACAGGCTTCTAAGGTTGAAGGTGTAGGTATGGAATCTTCTTTAGCAGAAAAAAGTGGATTAAATTAAATATGTTATATTAATTAAGTTGGATTGAATTTTTGCATGTCTATTGTAATATACCAAAAGTAT
>LPNX011102010.1:229310-308796 GCA_001517045.1 Pseudotsuga menziesii | reverse complement strand
ATATATATATATATATCTATTATGATAATCATTTAAGTTCGTAGCCTTACAAGTGGTATCATAGCATTTTTGTTGTTGACCTTTTTCTGTGTGAATAACAAAAATTACAAGCGTGTTGTTCCATAAACCCATTGGGTTTAATAGTTAACTATGGAACTACCTCTCTGCCATAGAACCATGGGTCTATGGCAGAGGAGTAGTTCCATAGTTAACTATTAAATAATTTTAATAGTTAACTATACCAAAAGTATATTATTTTATTCATTAGTTTAGTTATTAATTATTTATGTAAAAGTAGACATTAGAAGGACACATAGTTTAAAGGTGTCTCTTCATATATATATATATATTATGATAATCATGTAAGGTCGTAGCCTTACATCTATATTTCTAGGAGGTTAAAATCCATCTTTGAATTGGTTGAAACAATAAGGATTTATGTGAAGCAATTAACAAATTAGATACATGTTTAATATTTTTCACCTTATTTTATTGTTTGTAAATAGGTACACAGTTTTGATTTGTAAATTAAAGCCATGATTGTATATTTCACTAAAAAAATTTGATATGATATATAACAATTGATTTAGATTTTATTAATTAATGTAAATTTATAATAACATAATCCTATGTTAATCTAATAATTTATATAACTAATATGAATCTATACTATTTTAGAAATTATATATATTCATTGACAAACTCAAATTACATGAATATTTGATATCTTAAATCTTGCATAGTTTTAAATTATTATTCAATTAAAAAATATTATAATGTTATTAAATAAAATTTGCAAAAAATAAAATGAGCAAAGTAATACAACAATCCTTTAAAAATAGTAACATTATTACATTAATAATTAATTGCAATTTTTTGAACACTAGCTAGCTTTAAACCTCATTTTTAGAGGGTATAGAATGTGTCCCTTGAATGTGGAGTGCTAAAGTTATATCATATAGTAAAGATCATCACAATTAACAATAATTAGTAAGTTTGGAGAAATCGGCTTTTGGGTTTACAATTGAGAGAAAATGTTGTTCTTTTAATTAAGTATTTGTCTTTCTTCCTGTTAGAATAATCCGTCAGGATTATTGTAAATAAATAAAAAATAGGAATATGAATAGATAGGAAGCCAAACAGGCTGAGCGGAAGGTGAAACCCAACCGCCAGGAGATTTGTATAAGTATAGGCTTTTGCATTGGAATAGTTAATTTAATCGGGAGTTATTACCAACAAGTGGTATCAGAGCCTGGCTATTTTCCTGCCATAACTCCTGGCTGCATTGCATGCCTGCCATTCTCCCTGTGTTATCAGAACACTGGCATTCTGCCTGCTAGTCTGCTCTTTCAGGCTGCTTGCCCATAGCCAGTCTGCCCTATGCTCTTCCCTCTTTCCAGTACATTCTTTGCATGCGTTTCTCCTCTCCTAGCCTGGGCGCATTCATTTGTATGCGTTATTTTTGTGCTGCGATTTTGTAGAGGAAACCCTAATCCTGAGTTTTTCTTGTATTATGATCTATGCTGTGAGTTTGAGTATATGCTTGCTACTGGAGTGAACTCCCTCTGCGTGATCTCTGCTGCATGACTTAGATGTTGCGGTCTTCTGGTATCAGACAGCAACACGGTCTTCTCCTCCATAACTTCCAGAATCTTGGGACTCTTCTGTTATTGTGAAGACTATGTTGTGTGCGCTGCGTTTTGTGTGAATACCATAAGGAAGCAGCTCGCTATGAAGATTGTGAAGACTATGTTGTGTGTGCTGCGTTTTGCATTGTGAAGGTTTCCAAACTAAGTGAAGATTGTTGCACGAGTATTTTCCTCACTGAAATAATGTATGCTGTGCTGTGATGTATTTGTTGATAGAAGATATCAGTTTTCAAGAGTAAGCTCTCAATTTTTCATTTAGATACAGTGTTCTATATTTATTTATACACATCTGCAAGTCGGGCCTATTCTAGGGATTCCATAGGGAGATATCCAACGAGATGCTAGTGTGAGATAAAAAATAAAATAAAGAAAAACCCTACCTGAAATCTCGATTCCAAAATTTTGGTTCAATTAATCAAAGATATCCAAAAAAAGGTTAGAAAATTTTCTTTCAAGTTTCGTGTAACTGCCAGCCTGAATCGTTTTATGTCAAGAATATCCCAACATCAGCCTTGGTGCATTCAATTTTGTCCAAGCCCTTATAAATAATACAAGAGCCCCAGACCGCAAAGTGTGTTCACCTTTTCAGTGCCGTGAGATTGATCTTTGATCGAACATATTTTTCGTCAACCCGTCTCTTCCCTGGGTTGATTGATTTTAGAGCGAAAGACATTGGTTGATGAGTTAGATACCTAGATTTTGCCTCAGCAAAGGTGAGGCTTATCGCATTGTTCCATTCATGTAATTGTGAGAGCTGCGACCGCGTTGAAGACTGTTCTCTTCATGAGCGTGAAGCTGCGTTGGAGACTAGTTGAAGACTACTGTGAAGATTGCATTGAGACTGTGTTGTATGCTGTAGACTGCATGAAGCCTGAAGCCTGAGCACCGTGGAGCTGTGCTCTCATACTGCGTGGAAGCTCGTGACTGCTAGTGTTGGAGGTAAAGCCTGTGAGCTAAGTTATTTATTTGATTAACTAGCTGGAGACCCTATTTATAAATGAACTTGGTTCGATGCAAACTCATTACATCTATCAAAGGTTATAAATTATTCAAACAAGAATGGAAGATGGCAGATGGTGTGGCTATTCCACTACTTGCAAATTAAGATGTTAAAGACTGCGTGGTGAAGACTGCCTTCTACCTGAAGGCTACTTTGGAGGAATAATTGGTTCTTTCTGGTTTTATTTTATTGATTGATATATATCATATATTGAAGACTGATTACTGCGCTGGAGAAATATGTATGCTGCTTATGACTGATATTTGATGCGGCCTGTGATTGTATATGCTGCGGCCTGTGATTGTATAGACTGATATACATATTGCTTTGTGATATATGAGACCATTAAGAGACTGATATATGCTGTGATTTCTGTGAACTATGAGCGTGGAGCTGCTCATATCCACCTGAATTTTGTAATCGAGTGGGGCTCTCCCTCAAGACTGCCTGTGAAGTACATGGAGGCCGAACCTAAATATGGCTGCAAACATCCACTTGAAGACTAAAGTTGTGATCACATTCTACGTGAAACAAGATTGTTGAGACTGCCCATCATGTTGACTGCATAAAATTTTGAAGAGCTGAGATAATTGTTGACTGTTGGTTGTAATATTTTCTCTGTCATTGTATCATCTTTAAAACCTGAAGTTGAAGTTGTAAATCACCTTGGCAGAGACTGTAGACCTGCAAGGTTATTGTTTTTCTCTTTGTCATATCAAGTTTATTACTGTAAATTACACTAACAGTTGTAAAGATGCACTCTTTGGCATCTAGTATTGGTGCTGCCCTTGCCGGCAAAGACCAATCCAAAGACCCTTCCAAGGGAGATTGCGGCAAAGAGAGAGGCATAAGAAGAAGAAATTTCAGAGGCAGAGGGGGCAGAAGCAAAATATCAAAGTGCAAGCGTTGTGGAAAGACTGGGCACACATCAGATTAGTGTTGGGCTTCATGGGAGTCCATCAAAGACAAGCATAACGAGAAGAAAGATGACCAAGATGCTAGTAAATCTTCTGATTCTTGTATTGTTGCACATTGTAATCTTGGATTTAATGAAATGACTTCTCTTTCATCTTATAAATATTGTTGGCTGCTTGATACCGGTGCAACATCACACATGACATTTAGAAAAGACTGTTTTGAAGAACTGAATGAAAAAATAGATGGCATAGTTTACTTTGCAGATAAGTCAAGTATTAAACCAAAAGGAATGGGCACCATTAGACTGAAGATGCCTGGATTCCCTGATTTCTTGTTGAAGAACGTTCTCTATCTTCCAGAGTTGCAGAGAAGCCTGCTGTCCTTGGTGGAGATTCGACAGCAAGGCCATTCCATCCACATGTTTGATGGAATCATTGAAATAAGAAAGTCCTCTGACAACCAAGTCATCATGACTGGATATGAATATGGAAAGATGCTGAAGCTCAAGGGTTCATCCGCAATATTTCAGAACTATGCCTACCTCTCTCAGCATGGAGAAGGTAATATGTCATCTAGCTCATTGTGGCATGCAAGATTTGGTCATCTAAATTATAACAGTCTTCGCTTGTTGAAAAAGAATGGTGTATTTGGCTTTCCCACCATTCCTAAAGAGAAAGAAAAATGTGATGCATGTATATTAGGGAAACATAGTAAGCTGCCATTCCATGAATCTAATTTCAGAGCAAGTAGGAAATTAGAACTAGTGCATTCTGATTTGTGTGGCCCAATTCCAACTCCTTCAGCAAATGGGAACAAGTACTTTATGACATTTGTTGATGACTACTCACGAATGTGCTGGATTTACTGTTTAAAGACAAAATTAGAAGCATTTCAAACATTCAAAGACTTTCATGCATTAATTGAAAAACAAGCACAATCAAAAATTGGTGCACTTCGTACTGATAATGGAAAAGAATACACTTCAAATGCCTTTGAAGCTTATCTTCGCCAACATGGAATTGCACATCAGACTACAGTTCCCTACAATCCTCAACAAAATGGTGTAGCAGAGAGAATGAATAGAACCATAATGAATATGGTTCGCTCAATGATGTTTTTCAAGAATGTAAAACTAATGTTTTGGGGTGATGCAGTAAAATGTGCAGCGTATTTGAGAAATAGAAGTCCCTCAAATGATCTTGAGGACAAGACTCCACATGAAATGTGGTTTGGCCATCTCCCTTTAGTCAGGCATCTCAGATTTTTTGGTTCCACCTATTATGCCTTGATTCCGAAGGAGCAAAGAAACAAGCTTGGTGCTCGAAGCAGAAGATGCATTTTCCTGGGGTACGAAGAATACTCCAAGGCATACCGTTTGTATGATGAGGTAAACAAGAAATTTTTTATTTCCAGAGATGTCATTTTTCTTGAAACTAATAAAAATTATCAGTCCATTGAGAGACAACTTGATCATCTGGAAAATTATCCTCATCCAAAGACATATTCTGAAAATGAATATGAAATTCCAAACCTTGAAGGGGGGATTCCTATTCTGGATCAACCTTTGGAATTTCCATATGAAGCACCAACTCCCCCGCATGAAGAAGTTCCTGCTACTTCACCTAATCAAGAGGTTCAACTGGATGTTGTGATTGAGAGAATTGAAAGACTCTCAATCAATGATGAAGCTCCACCAGCTGATCAACCAGGACCATCACGGAAGATTCCTAAATGGGCCACAAAGACACTTGAAAGTGTCCATCCAGATGAAGTTGGAAATATGGGAACGAGAAGTTCGAAAAGACAAGAAGATGGAGGAGGAGCAGATAATTCAGGTGATGACATGGATGTATCATTTGATTGTGAATTTAATTTATCTACTAACTTTGAACCAACTTCCTTTGAAGAAGCTTCTACTTGTGTCGAGTGGAAAGAAGCTATGCAAAATGAGTATGATGCACTCATAAAGAATGGAACATGGAAGCTGGTTGACCCTCTAGTTGGAATCAAACCAATTGGCTGCAAGTGGGTGTACAAGAACAAATACAGATCAGATGGCTCACTTGACAAGCACAAAGAAAGGCTTGTAGCAAAAGGCTATGCACAGAAAGAAGGAATTGACTATGAAGAAACTTTTTCTCCTACAGCAAAATGGGCTACCATCCGTACCTTACTCTCTTTGGCTGCTCAGAAAGGGTGGAAAGTTCATCAAATGGATGTGAAAACTGCTTTCTTGAATGGAGACTTGAAAGAGAATGTCTTCATGTCTCAGCTAGAAGGCTTTGTTGTGAAAGGAAAAGAACAAAAGGTATGCAAGCTTGTCAAATCCTTGTATGGCCTAAAACAAGCACCTCGCGCATGGTATGAAAAGTTAACCGAGCATCTTTTGAAATTAAATTTCGAACATTTTGATCTTGATGATGCAACACTATTTATAAAGAAAGTTGGAAGATCTGTTGTGTATCTTGTGGTATATGTAGATTATCTTTTGATGACAGGGAACAATGAGAGCTATATATCATCTATAAAGAAAGATTTGAAAAAGATCTTTGAAATGACAGATATGGGACATCTCCACTATTACTTAGGAATTGAAGTCACTCAACATCCTAAGTACATATTCCTATCTCAGAAAAAATATGTTGGAGAACTACTAAACAAATTTTGCATGACAGATTGCAATCCTATATCTACTCCAATGGAACAGAAAATGAAGCTCACATCAAGCGAAGGAAAAGAATTTGAAGATGCGACCAAGTATCAACAACTTGTAGGAAGTCTTATCTACCTCACAACAACTAGACCAGATATTTCTTATGTTGTTGGCATACTTTCAAGGTTCATGCATAAACCTTGTGAAGGACACTGGTTAGCTGCAAAGAGGGTTCTAAGATACTTGAAGGGGACTCAAGACGTGGGACTCAAGTACTCTAAAGTGGATGACTTCAAACTTATTGGGTACTTAGACTTAGACTTTGATGGCGATAAGGAGACAGGAGTATCAACTTCTGGATACACTATGAGTCTTGGATCAGCAGTTGTTTCATGGAGATCTCACAAACAGTCAGTTCCAGCAGATTCAACAACAGAAGCAGAATATGTGGCTGCAGCTGAAGCAACGAAAGAAATAGTATGGCTCAGGAAGATACTTGAAGATTTGCAAGAAAAACAAGAGAACTCCACTCCATTGTTGGTCGACAATACTTCTGCAATCAAGCTGGCAAAGAATCCTAAATTCCATGATCGAACTAAACACATCAACACAAAGTATCATTTGATTCGACATCATGTAGAGGCCAATACAGTCCATCTTCGACATTGTTCCACAAATGATCAAGTTGCAGACATCTTCACCAAAGCGCTTGGACGAGAAAAGTTTGAAAGATTCAGAAACATGCTCAGACTTACGAACACCCCTTCGGATTAAGAGGGGGATTGTTAGAATAATCTGTCAGGATTATTGTAAATAAATAAAAAATAGGAATATGAATAGATAGGAAGCCAAACAGGCTGAGCGGAAGGTGAAACCCAACCGCCAGGAGATTTGTATAAGTATAGGCTTTTGCATTGGAATAGTTAATTTAATCGGGAGTTATTACCAACACTTCCAATTAGAGCTTTGATATTTGTCATTGTAAAGTGAGTTATTGTCAAAAAATTTAAAATGTTAAATGTTAAATTGATAGGTCATATTGATGTTCATATTTACATTTTTCTTGTCATGTTCATATTAATACATTATAATAATATTACACGATGATACTTTAATTTTTGTTATGATGTTTGTCAATTAGAGTTAGAAATTAAACAATATTCATTTATGTTTATCATTTGATTATATAATTAAGTTATACATAACATTATATTATTAAGAAAATTACAATAAATCATAATATCCATAGAAATTAGATCAGAACAATATGAACACCAAATATAACAATTTTTTTTACATAAACATAATACTATCATAAACTATAAAAAAATTATAAAAATGATACTATGATAAATTCTAGAACAATCATAAATCATAGAGTTGCCACAAATCCATCCATATTTTATAATGCAATTTGTGATGTTTTTGTTGACTAAATAAAAACTTGGTGATTTAAAGACCCACATGATTTTGAATAGTACAAAGTTCTTTTAGTACATAAGCATACAATCATCATCATTTTCAACACCTAACAAACATAAACATCATGCCACATGCCATTTTAAACATAAACATAAACATCAACATCATCATACTAACATAAACGTAACCATATGCTAAAACAAAAATGTAAATGCATCATCATCATTTTCACGACATAAATATAAGCATAATGATTATTATCATTGTTAGCATATAAGAAAAATAAAAATAAACACCTCCATATATAGCATCATACCATCATTAACATAAAACCAAAAATAAGCATGAACATACCATCATAAACATTGCATCATGCATTCATGTAACATATACTGCAACTAACATATTTAAACATCAACTAACACACATAACTAATAATACATGTAAACATAAATAATGTTCCATGATCACCATTTTCACCACATAAATAAATAAACATCGACATAAACATTGACATAAACATAAACATGAAAAATGAAATAAACATAGATATGAACATATATAACATCAAAGTCATGATACAATATGTCAAATATAATAATATAACTCTAGTGTAATAACATCTACGGCATATATGCTCCACCTCCTCCCGCAGAGGCATCATCAGTGTCTCTCCTAGTAGAGCTAGATGCATCATCGCCTCCACAAATAGATCCAGAGGTAATATCAACAACTTAGCCAACATAGCCAGATGCATTAGTACCCACACCAGAAATAAATAGTGGCCTGAGAGAAGGAAGGTTAGGTCCATCAAGATGAAGTGTATGACCTCTTTGAGCATCTCTAAAACAGAAATGGGTGAAAAAGGAGCTAGTGGATGGTTGAAGCGTAAAATCTTCTTTAACGCTCGTAAATTCTCTAAAATTCCCACAGGTAATATGAATCCCACATGTTGGAAAGTAATAAATAAATATTGATAATAGATAAGATGATAAATAGTTACACGGGTTTGGGATTTATTTAAGCCCATCATTCACCTTTTCATAAAAGGGCATGACTATTGACTTTAGATAGTCTTTTAATTAATAATAAATTAATATTAATATTAATTTATTATTTTATTGTTACATTGTCTGATTTTGCTTGAACTGTCATCTCTAGATCCTTTGTGACACTTGATGAGATAAGACGATACGAGTTACAGATTCCCCATGCAAATTGTTGCATCGCATCTACTGTGGTCCATCCTAGATCTATTTTGATCAGACCTCTGAGATTGTTTTGGGAAATGGGTCATCTCAATTGTTGCTTAGTATGTCAAACTATTTTTTTGTCAACATAACTCTTTTATGAATACTCATTTTGGACCTGTCATTGGTCAAAATGACGATTATAATTGGGATGTCTGTACGGCGTATGTGTTGTTTTTTTTTCTTCTGTTTGAACTGTGGCAAGGACTACCTTCACTTCCTCGACTTGAATTTGTTTTTTAGAGAGTCTAGATGTTTCTTCCTAGATTTGTGCTATTCTATTCTCTAGTAGATTATTTTTACTCTGAATCTTCTTGAACCTTTCGTCTTGCAACTTTTTTAATCTTTTGACTTCTCGATTTGTTTATCTAGTTCTTGATTAAGATTCTTTAGGCGCTAGTTTTCTTCTTGATTTTCTAGACTCTTCCTTCGAGGTATTCATTGGACTGTTTCTTCTTGCGACTATGTTTCAGTTTTTTAATCTTCGTAATTAATATTTTATTATGATTTGTTAATCGATATATTTCTTCAATATTACTTGTTAATGTGTTATTGAATTTTGTAATTACCATCTTGTGCACTTTTTTTTGAGTCATCCTCTTTCTATTGGAGTTCCTCAATTTGTTGCTGAAGGTGGAAATTCTCTGCTTCTTAGCATTTTACTTTTGTTTGAATTTGTGTGATTTTGTCATCTTTGTCCTTGATTATTTGGTTTAATAGTTTTATTTCTTCTTTATTCTCGACCGCATCTTTCATGATTTTTTGGTTTTGTAGATTCTGTTGGTATATTTTTGACTCATTAATTCCTCAATTTGAGTAGATAATCTCTCAATGCGACTTTTTAGATAATGATTCTCCTGCTCTATTAATCCTTTAGAAATATCCAGCTTCATCATGTCCAATACTTTGTCTAATGCCACTTGTAGTTGGGACTGCAATTCTGATTTAGAATTTGCCATAATTCCTGACTTCTGGTGTTCTTTAACGATAGTTGGTTTTCCTTTTGACTTTTGAATTCTTATTTGTTTTTGTCTTCTTCTTCTTTTTTTCTTCCAAAAGTAATTATTATTTTAATAAAATAATAATTACTATATTTCTTTTTATAATAATAATGATTAATTAATTAATAATAATAATATTATTAATGATTCTCTCTATATAGTTTTTTTTTCAAAATTGAAATATTAAAACTAATATAAATTAATATTGCGTTAATATATTTAATCTTTTTTTAAAACAAGTTAGGGTTTTTGAACCTAAGGAATGGCAGGTGGGAGCATGGGGATGAATAAGAATGGAATCTGAGCAAGGAGATGGTAGAGATTTTTTTGAATGGAGTTGGAAAGAAAAACCATGTGTTGGTTTGGCTTTTTCTTTTCTTTTTTTTTCTTTACTTTCTTTTGTTTTTTCTTTTATTTTTTGGACAAGGTCCTATTTTTTAGGGAAACCCTAATATAGTGGTTAAAAACCCGAATCAGGAACTCTGACTTTGCTCTGATACCAAATGAAGCATAAAATATTCTTTAACACTCGTAAAATCTCTAAAATAGCCATAGGTAATCTGAATCCCACATGTTGGTAAGTAATAAACAAATATTGATAATAGATAAGATGATAAATAACTAAATAGGTTTGGGATTTATATAAGCCCGTCATGCACATTTTCATAAAAGGGAATGACTATTGACTTTAGATAGTCTTTTAATTAATAATAGATTAATATTAATATTATTTTATTATTTTATTGTTACAATGGTCATGCCAATGCATAATACCGAAGGGTCAGTGTAGCACAAGTAGAGAAGATGATGATGATGTAGGACTGGATGGAAGGGTGAGTAGAAGTATATGAATAGATGAAAATGAAGGTGGAGGAGGAGGTGGATGAGACGTCAAAAATGGAGGAGGAGGAGGTGGATGAGATGTCAAAGTTGGAGGGGGAGTCAATGGATGAGATGTTGAAGGTGGAGGATAAGGAGGACGTGCAAAGGAGGCACCCAATTGAAATCCAATAATATATACACTTACATCAACCAACAGTCTAGCCAACCTTCCTTCCACATCATGAATATATCTATCCTGGGGCCTACATGGACGATGGCCAAGATGTCTACCAACCACCTCACGTGGATCGACTTAATCATGCTCCTCGATATCCTCATCATCTAAGCAGGAGGAGGAGGTCTAACCTATGCATAAAATATACCAATATCCACAAAATATATAAATACCAAATAATAATTAGAAAATTTCAGAAACAAATTTAATATTGATAACATATTTCATTTACATTAAGTACAGAGAGAATAGAATGTCACTATAGTAAGTTAAATATAATTATTATTACCTCTCTCATTAGGTGGTTCATCCAGTGTGAATAATATCTATGGGAAACCTCTCTAGTCCATCCCGAGATATGGATATGGTGCCATGCCAAGTGCATGGTCGTCCTAACTAGCCAACATCTCCAACAAATTTGAGGTGATCCTAGCTAGGAACTTAGGTTGCCCCTTCTTGGGCATCATATCCTGCCACATGCCCATACACACCTCAGTCATCATCCTAGCATGTAGGTGCTCAAATGATGGAATGGTGGCCCAAAACCTCTCAAAAAACAAATCTCTGAATTGAAAGGAAAGTTGGAACTCCCATAAATGACTGCATGAAATCTATCCAAAGCATAACAAAATTGCCACAAAAAAATTGTAGACCACTTAATGCATCCAAATATCCACACTAAAGATTCAACATAATATAGTAAGGGAAAACTAATACACCACCTATTAGAAGTGGAGCACACCAATGCCATAAGGATAAGAGAGAGGCACCTAACATCCTTTCGACCAAAAGTAGATATTCGAAGCTTCCCACCACTCATTTGAAAATCATAGAGATGAACAATCACATCACTGATATATTTCATAGAGTAAGCTAGCCAACTCTTTGCTGCATCACCAAATGGGACATCGGGGAATTGGGGTAAATATTACCCTCTGCTAGATATCCCAGTTATGAAAAAATATATTTCTAAGTGGTGACTACCACCAACACGAAATTCCTACCTCTGGTGATCCCAACGTCATATGAATTGACATAATAATGTAGAGTTTCCCTTAATGGATGTAGCATCCTAATAAAACTTCAGGAGTCCAACAATAATCAAGAGCTCTATGGTCAGAGAATTAATGGGGCGAGGGTACATTCCCTCTCCCTCTCCTAGTCTCCCACTATTTGACCATGTTATATTGGTCAAGATGATCATGGTCTTATTGAGCAACACGTCACCGCTCATGTCTCTCTTTTACATATTTCATACAATTAAAATAATATTTAGTAACATCAATAATAATTTTTTCTAAAAAACTAAATAATTACTACCAATGTGCCATAATAATAAAAGCACACTTCCTACGATGATATATGTTCACAAATGCACCACTTTCAGTTCTCTACTACAATCATACCACAATGATACTATATTTTAACATATTTAAAATTAATTTAAACACTATGTCAAATATCCGACGCACTGATACAATTTGTAAAATAGATGTAATAGTGTGCCGAAATCATATTAGTGTACTGGTGCTTCCAATTTTATGAACGCACCGTTAACCATTTTTTATAATTGTAATTTCGGTGCACTAATGTCAAGTTAGAGCTCTGACGTGGAATGGGTGCATTGACATTAAAATGTTCTAAAATGGTTAATTAATACGTTGTCAGTGCATTCAGCTCAATTAAGTGCAATGTTAATAGTGCATTTACTTCAACCAAATGCACCATTTATTCACAACTGTTATTAAAATTTAAAATATTAACGATGCGCTTATGGAATGTAAGAGAACCGCTAACGGTGCGCTTAAATTTTGTAGGTGTACCATATAATTAATTTCTTAATTTATTATATAATGTTAATAGGTGTGTTCATTATATTAAATCGCATCGTAAAACTGATGCTTTAAAACATTGAACACACCGATTACCATTTTTATGTTAATTTTTAATTTTTAGGTTCTGGAACGTATCTTACTAGTGCATTTAGGCCATGTCAGAGCACCGAAACCGATGCCCTAACATGACCTAAGCGAACCGCATAATTTAGACTTTTTTTTTTAATTCTTTATGTTATATGTTTACAAATTATACATTTTTTACTATATATTTATGATTGTGCGGTGTGTTCGATCTGTTCGGCTTGCACCGTTGTCAGTGCGACATTTAGAAATTTACAAGGTACACCGAAGTTCGGTACAAGCCACACGAATCGAAAGTATCACGTAAATTTTTTTATTTTTTTATGAAAATACAAAAAATGAAGGATTTAATAAAAAAAATAATCTGTTAAAAAATTAAATTATGAGGTAAGAAACAACTTACTTGCTAAATGACCCTTTAGGGAGGATTGTCAAAATTCAAACTAATAGAAGCAACCAATATGGTTGACGATTATGTCCACGTGGACCACGAATGTCAGGGCATCCAAGTGGGTAAGGTTTCACACTGGTGCTCTTGGGATAAAACATGTTGAGAAATGGTAAAAATGAATTTTACCTTGTGGTTTTCTTTTTATTAAAGCCTATTCCAGTGCGTTTTAGGTAAAGTGCACCGGTGCATACATAAAAATTGATGCACCAGATAATAGGGGTTTTAAAAAAGTTGATGGGTTTTCTCGTGAATTTTTAATGTTTACAACTAGTGCATTTGCTAAAGACAAATGCACAAGTGCTTATATATTATATAGATACATCATCAATCATGGTTTGTAATTGTAATTTAAATTAATTTTGCAATGAAATTCTTTATAGTAGAATGCAATGTATTTATTTATTAAACACGCGCTGGTGCGTTTACGATTATCATGCACACCAGTATTCAAATTTTGTATTAAAAAAATAAATTGAAAGGAAGATGTGATTAAGAGTATTAAATGCATCTGGTTGTTATACAATAAACGTACTAGTGCAGTTAATACATATAAACACACCGATGAATGATTTTTCTAATAATACGAGTTTTTTAATTAAATTTTTATTGATTTATATTTTTTTCTCTACTTCAATGTGATATTATTTAGGTCTGCACCAGTGTGATATAGTTTATAAAGTATCGATGTGTTTTTTGTGTAAACACATCGATTGAAAAATATCCACTAAACTCTCTGCTTGCTCTCCTCCGCTATAAATGAATTTTTGGGATGTTTTTTTATGGGCTTCCACTATAACCTGTGCTACAAGGGATTTTTCTTGTAGTGTACAGGAACAAATTTAAGATTCAAAGCGTCCAAAATTGCATAGTTACCTCAGTTGGAAGGTAGTCTAGCAAGACAATCTCCAAACTAGGGTTTTTAAATGTGTTAACTTCAAACTTTCATAACTTTTGATTGGAATATATGTTTTGGGTGATTCAAAATGTGTGATAAATAGTAAATAGGAAAAATTATAGTAAATATCATGGGGATCATATGGAAAAGTGTATAAAAAATTATAAACCCATTAAACCTCCTAAAATCTCAATTATTTTTCATGACGAAAATGAAGAAATGAGACAGAAGTTGTCCAAAATGAATGAAAATTTGAAGGAATTGAATCAAATGCCAGTCACACCTTTTCAATTACCACTATAAGGAAAATAACCTCTAGTGGAGGTTTTTGTGGATGCTGTTCTAAAAATATCCCAAATACCCTTTATAGTGGAGGTCACTAGTGGAGGCTAGCAGGTGGAGGTTTTAGTGGATGCTTATTTTTGTTGATTTTAAACATAAAAAAAAAACCGATGTGCCTCAATATAGTACGCACTGATGTAGACATAAATCATGTGGCACCGTGGTCAAAAACACCTTCAAGTGAAAAAATATTGTATAATTCTACACACTATGTGTTTAACTTACTTAGGTGCATTGATACACAACAGATTTGAAAGCATCGAAGTAGGGTAAATGAAAAATCCAAATAGAAAAATTTTAAATACATTTTAATTCCCCAGTGATGCATTTACCTAAGCTAAATGCACCGATGTGTGTTAATAGATATGAATCGGTAAAGGGTAAACAAAAAGTGAGCCAAAAAATATTTCATCTCCTTCTAATCATCAACAATGCATTTGTATTTTTCTACCGCATGAGTGTGTAATATTAATAACCACACCGAAATAAGGTATGGAAAAAATGTACGGAAAAATGTTTTTTGTAATTTTATATTTGAAAATAATGCATTTATTTATTGGAAAAGCATTGGTGAGTCCATAGTTGAGGGAACTGAATTAGGGTTCTTTTTAGTTTTAATTTTCATTTTCGGTGTGGTCATTCTTAGGCACCATAATGGTGCGTCCTATTTTTAGGCACACCAAAAAAGGGTTAAAAAACATTTTTACCATCTACAGTGATTTTGATCACCTAAGAAACACTGTTGTACTTTCCATGTTCATGCACCTTTCCATTATTTTTCCACATGGTGGCATTTCTCTCTTATGTTGCTTGCTCAATGTATTTTGAATTTTTCCAAACTGTGGGGCAGAATTTGAAATTTGGTGTACACAACATCTATGCCTCCCCAAGATGCAAGGGACCAGGTAAACTCTTTATTACCTCCTAATTTAAAATTTTTAGTGGATATAAATTAAAATTGAGCTTTATTTGCCTCTTTTTTAATATTAAAAAAAATGTGGTGCATTCGAGTTGTTTAGCTCGCACCACGCACGATGCACATTGTAAATTTAGAGTGTGCATTGTGTATAATTCTTTTGAAATGTGTAGAGTGTTGGGATTATTATTAATCATCAATTTTTCTCCTTTGACCACATAAAATATATTTGGATAATTTCCCTAGATTAGGAGGTCTCATCACTTCACCAATGCACGGGGGACATAGGCTAGTGGACATATTCCACTTACTACACAGGTTTGCATGCATTTTAGAGCTCCATGGATCAATCCCTATTTTATAGTAACCCACTTGGAGTGCCACCAATAGTGTCTAGTATTTGAATCTAGTAGGTCAACAATTAGACTTAGTTAAACTATGATCCCCATCAGTTAGATCACTTCCAGTGTCTCTAGCACCAGTTTGCATGATTCAAGGGAATATAGATGCCTTTGTTCACCGAACCCCTACAATTAACTGATTATAACTGTTTATTAACTATTTTAGTGATCTGCAGTTTTACTAGTTAGCTATAATGGTGATTTTCCCACTCCTAGTTAGCTCTAGAGTCTGTCTAGGTTGGTAGATTCAACTAGATGTGTAGGAATTCAAATTATTCATTGATGTTGTATTATATATTCACCCATAATGTGAAAATCATTAATGTAATATTTTTCATATTGTTCTTCAATCATTCTTCTCTTATTTTTCTTGTGCAATCTATGTGAAGACTATTTTTGGCCCAAGATCTGTCTGTCAGAATCTAATATGGTATCAGAGCCTAGTCAGGATATTCAAATATCTATCATATATTTCCATTGATGCAACATAAGCAGCTTAGTTTCCACATAAAGCCTGCAATATTTTCCTTGCTAAAGTCTTCTGAGACTTTAGCAATATTGTCAGACTTCTCTGGATTTTGTCTAGAGAAGTCTTTGTAATTGTGACAGACTCTGAAAATGTGCTCATTGTCGAAATAAAGGTTGATTCATCTTACAAAAATTTTCTTTCTAGTTTTCTGCAGGTACTCAGTTCTCTCACCAAAAGTGTAACAACAGAGCATGGATATATCTAAGATAGTAACATTGAATTCCTTCAATTATTATGAATGGAAAGCCAATATTGAGATATTATTACGCAACAAAGGTCTCTGCAAAGTTACTATGGCCTTAGAAATCGAGTGAAATGTATTTGTTGAGAAAGAAAGGTGGCATAACAAGAAGGATGAAGCTTATGGATTTCTCTCTCTCTCTCTCTCTCTCTCTGGAACTTATTTTCCATATTGATGGATTTACAAGACATAATGAAGTGTGGATCAAACTTGAATCCCTCTTTGAAAAGCAATATGATCTTAGAGGACACCATTTGGAGAATGACTTGATCTCATTGAGACCAAGGGAATTTGAAACCATTGATGAATTCATCACCAAGATTAAGTCATTAGTATTTTTGCTCAAGCAGTGTGGGATTGAGAAGAAAGAAGACCAGTTAATCATCTCCATTCTATCGAAGCTGGGTCTGAAATACTCAGTTTTTGTGTCAACATTCTATGCTACTAATCTTGCAGTTCGAAATTGGAGGATGCCATCCTTGGATGCATTCATAGATTCTCTCACTCAAGAGAATATCAAGCTGATTCAAATGGGGACTCTCAAAACCTCAAAGTATCATACACTTTCTTATATTGGATGCAACAATATCAAGTCCAAAGGAAAGCTAAAAGTGAAGGAGAAAAATCCAAATTCAGACTCTGGAGATGAAGGTTCCAAATCTACCGATGAAGGCTCGAATTTCAAGAAGAAGGGAAACAAGAAAGGAATATCAAAGTGTACCTTTTGCAAAAAATATTCTCACAATGAAAATTATTTCTTTATGAATAAAATGGAAATCATGATTCTGTTTCTTGAAATAAACAACATTGATGTTCCATATTTTGCAAGAAGGGAAAATTCTGTTGATTCCCAGGGGCACTGTAACAATATGCAATTCAAGGGTAATGATGCTCATGATTTGGTTGCTAGAATAAGTATGTTTCTGATGTATATTATTTTTATAATCATTCTGGTATATCAGAATTATAAATCTATTTTCCTCCCCTTGAAAAAATACCTATCAGTCTCCGAGAGCCATCTCCTCTCAATACTAGTTTTTTACCACTAGTTTTTGACTTGTCTTCATCTGAATCCTTCAAACTCCATTCAAATTATTTATATTATTTAGAATATTAATTTAATTCTGATATGTAGGTTATGACACATATTTCCCATCCATTTGATACTCAGAATACCCTACAACTCCCAAATTCTTCAGTTGGTAAACTATACAATTTCATGGTTTCCTATACTGTATCGCTGGTGAAAGTTGTTATCATGTCTTTGTTTTCTATCAATTGTTGGTTTTAATTATCATTGGATATATGTGGGATTATTTTTAAAACATTTGGGTCTTATATAACCTTTATTAGGTCTAATTCTATATCCTTATGCTCACTAGATTTGCCCAATTGTCAATGTAGACTAATTGCACCTAGTTTTCCTACTGTGACTCAACCAGATTTTGGAGACACTATAAATTGGTTGCTTGATAATAAAAATGACTTAATTTTTTATATATCAGAGCCTCATAATTTCTATTACATAATTATAAATGTTTCACATCAGTTTGGAAGGAAGGTTCATGATCAGGTTCACCATTATGCAGCTACACTAGAAATTGTACCCACCGATTTCATTGATGTTCTTTGGTTAGGAGATGATTGAAAAGATCTATTTTCCATGTCTGGTTTTATGTTCAGATCTGATATTTTATGTTTTCACATCAAGAAGCATTCATATGATGTTCCTTCATTACCAGAAGATGAGCTACAAGGGGCTTCTCCTCATTCCTTTTGTCTACACAACATTTAAAAACTGATACATGATCAAGGCATCTACAATAACTCTACAATTTTTTTCACAAAGAAGAAGTACATCCAGCTTATTCAAGTGAAGAAAAAATATAGATTGAAGATACTCGTTTTAATTTTGTGCCATGTCCATTTTTGAGGAAGGATTTCCCCCATGTGGTTTTTCCTTTTCCCTCATTTTTTCATGGACAAATAAATTTTGTATTTAGATTGTAATGGGTGACCTTTGGTCTTAGTAACTAGGCCCCAGGTAGTCCATAGTTAGGACTAAAAGGGGGTGTTTAGATTATTATTAATGCTCACTTTGTATCCTTTTACCACATAAAATCTATTTGATTAATTTCCCCAGCTTAGGAGGTCTCATCACTTCACCAGTGAACGTGGGACATAACTAGTGTACATATGCCACTTACTGCACATGTATGCATGCATATTGGAGCTCTAGGGATCAATCCCTATTTTATAGGAACCCGCTCAGAGTGCCACCAACATTTTCCAACATTTTCCAACATTTTACTCTAGTAGGTCGTTAGTTATCCTTAGTTAAACTCCGATCCCCATCAGTTAGATCACTTCCAGTGTCTCTAGTGCTAGTTTGCATGATTCAAGGGAATATAGGCGCCTTTGTTCACCTACCCCCTTCAGTTAAATTATTGTAACTAGTTATTAACTATTTTAGTGATATGCAGTTGCACTAGTTAGCTATAATGGTGATTTTCCCACTCCTAGTTAGCTCTAGAGTCTGTCTAGGTTGTTAGATTCAACTACCTGTGTAGGTATTCAAATTATTCATTGATGTTGTATTATATGTTCACCCATAATGTGAATAATCATTAATGAAATATTTCTCATATTGTTCTTCAATTATTCTTCACTTATTTCTCTTGTGAAATCTATGTGAACACTATTTTTGGCCCAATATCTACCTGTGACAATATAATAGACTCTTTTTTACCTCCTAATTTAAAATTTTAGTGGATATAAAATTAAAATTGAGCTTTATTTGCCTCTCTTTTTTAATATTAAAAAAAGTGTGGTGTCTTTTAGTTGTTTGTATTGCACTGCACACGATACACATTGTAAATTTAGAGTGTGCATCATGCACAATCCATTTGCGATGTGTAGTGCACCACCCACACAAGGCGTTATAAATTACATAACACTGCCAAAATTTTACAATGATTTTTCACACCGGTGATAAATGGTGGGTTGCAAAAGAAATAACACACCATTAGTGGTGCGGTATAATATCGTAACACACATGTGTTGGTAAACTCATAGACTACCATTTTGTGGTGCTTGAGATATTTTTAGATGCATGACCACACTAAATTAAAAAAAAAATCCACATTAACAAATGCACCTTGATAACAAGATCACACCAATTAATTGGTGCACTTACATTTAATAGGAACACTGTGATGATGATCATAAATAATTATAGATCTCATGAAGAGACGCTCTTGCAACATTGTGCTCTAAAAAAAATTGAGCATCATCTACAATGCATTGACATGTTCAGACTACACTGGTGCTTCCTATTGATGGAAGCATTGTTTTTAAGATTTTATAAAATATTGCTGGCACACTTTAGTAAAACACATGCACCAGTGCTTTTTTCTATACAAGTGAACCATTTTTATTTTTAAATAAAAAATTCAACATGGTGCACTAGGGTCAATGTAGCGCATCGTTTACCGTGCTTTTGACATTTTAATCCATCGAATATCCTTATTATTTAATTTTTAATTTATTTTATTTATGTATCCAATGTATTTATGTTATTGTAGCACACCGTTTGCGATGTGTTTATATTTCCAAGAGCATAGAGCTCGGTGCTTAACTGTAATTTAGGTGCACTGCTTGTGAAATTCATTTAGCATGAGAAAATAAATTATTTCATGTTGATACATAACATTCTCTTTAATGAAATACTTAATGGTTTTTTATGTCAATTTATGAGACTGGTCGATGTTATATGTAAATCAAGAGACGTCAATGGCGAGAGGGCCACCAATAGCAGTAAGCATAGGTTGACCTATACATTAATGTACAGGAGTGGGAGGTGAGAGAGAGGGAGGAAAATTTGTACTCTCGCCCCATTATCGATAAGACATGAATTCTCTTGAGAGTTGTTAGCCTCCTGAAGTTCTATTAGAGGGCTACATCCCTTAAGGGGATCTCAACTTTGTTGACATAGTTGATCCATCATTGGGATCAACGTAGATAGTCCTTTCATATTGGTCCTGATCAATGGTTCCACCCCATATATGAGGACATTTACTTCATCACTGGGCTGTCTAGGAGAGGGGAGTATTTTCCTTAGTTCCTTGATGTCTCAGCTAGTGTTGCAGTAGAGAGTAAACTTGCTTACTCTCAGAGATATATCAGACTTGAGGATGTCATTGATCCTGTTGATTTTCAGGTTTCTAGTGGAAAACTATAGATTTCTTATTTCATTCCAGAGGAAGTTAAGAGCTTATCACTATTTGTTACGACCATCACACATCTCACCAAAGGCATTATTTTACTTATTTTATTTTTTGTAGATTCTTTAGTACAGAGAGATAGATGCATTAGGTGGTCTACCATTTTTTTGTGGTAGTTTTGTTTTACTTTGGACTGATGTCATGCATAGTTTGAGGGGAGTATCAACTTATCTATTGTTTCAAATATTTTTTTGTTTATTTTTTTAGAGGTTTTCGGCCTTAAGATCATCATTTGACCATCTCCATCCTAGGGAGATGACTGAGGTGTGAATGCACATTTGGGGATAGATGCTACCCAAGAGGATTTAACTAGAGTTACTAGTGAGTATTGCATCAGAGATGATAGCCATTGAGGAACATGATATATTGGACCTTGTTTCATATCCATACGTGGAGTTGGACTAGAGAGGATGTAACTAGATCTTTTTCACCCAAGATGAGCCACAGGATGACATAGGTATTATTATTATTTTGTTTAAATTAATTTAGTCTCATTTGATTTTCTTACTTAATGCAAATTAAATTTATTCTAAAACTTTTTTTAAATTGTTTAATGGAATTTTCTTATTATTGTTGTGTATTATATATTTTGTAGACATTGGAAGGTATGATGGAGAGGGGCCTCTAGTTGTTTAGGGTAATGAGGATATGGAGGAGCCTTAGTTGCATGTGTTTCTTAGAATCAACATGCGTCACATGCCAGATGCTAGGTTTTAAGAGGATCTGGTAGATATGTTATCCACATTATTGGTTGGAGTTAGAGTCCACCCTGTACGGGTGCAAGAGATAATGCAAGACCTTGAACTAATATATTTATGGATGATGGTTCATTGTGGTATGAGGGTTTTGTTATAGTATATCATCAGTGCATCCATCCTTCTAGATGTTATGAGGGATGATGATTCTACATCTAATGAGGGTGACATTATTCCTCCTCCTCCTCACCATGACAGTGGAGCCTTGCCATCTCATCCACCTCTTCCTCACCATGATGAATGACCAGTATCTGCTCATGCACACCAACCAACCCACCACCATATTTAACTCATGATCCATAGGTCAAATGAACCACCTCTCCTCCTCACTAACCCAACCATCCATAATATCCTACTCCAACCATCTCCCAGGATGTAGATATGATGGTCGCAGTGAGTGAGATACATCATTAGGGAGATATCGACTATGTTGCTCTCATGCTGCTTTGTTTCTTAATAGAGGCACCGATGCCTAAATTTCTGCTGGTGGAGGTGTCGATGCCTCTGGATCTAATGGCAAAGGTAGTGATGCCTTTGATTCTGGAGGTGGACCAAATATCTCATATTATTTATTGGAATCGAGATGAGTATTTGGAATGTATCACAAGTTTGATATTATTGTTCTCACACACACACATACTACATTTTTCATGTTGATGTTGATGTTGATGTTTATTTACATGTTGATGGTGATGTGTATGTTAGGGTAGGTTAGATATTTTTTATAGGTGTGCTTGATAGATGTCTATGTTAGATGGTGTTTATTATATGTGTGCATGATGATTATGTTATATGTAGTTTGTGTTTTGTTAGATGTCATTATTAGATTTGTGTGTTAGATGATGCTTAAATTTGTTAAATGTATATGTTAGATGATGGTAGGTAATGTTTACATGTGTATGTTAGATGATGTTTTATGTGTATGCTAAATTATGTTAGTTAATTTTTCATATGTATGTAAAATGGTCCTTATTTTTTATCAATGATGATAGATGTGTATGTTAGACGATGTTTTCCATACATGTGCTATGGTTATGTTAGATGATGTTTGTGTTTTTTAGGTGGACATGATGATGATTATTGTATGTTACATGATGTTAGGTGACGATGGTGGTGGCCAATGATTTGATGATCACATTGTATTGTTTTTTATTGTTATGCATATATAGACTTATTTTTTTATGAACTGAATGGACTACCAAATTATTTAATGATATTTATCTTCATGTGTGATGTATTTTGTTTATGTCGACTAGTATGATTGATGTGTGTGATGCAATTTTATTTATGTATATATGTCGATGTCCTTTACATTAGCTATAATTATAATTACAAATTGTGCACAATCTTAGTTATAATTTCAAGTTACAATCTCAATTATAAGTACAATTTACAATCATTGTTACAATTTCACAACTACAAATTACAATTACAATTACAATAAGAAATTACTAATTAGACTTACAAATTACAAACTATACAATTACAACTACAAATTTACAATCACAAATTGCAATTACAGTTACCAATAAAACTTACAAATTACAATTACAAATTTGCAATTATGTTTACAAAATAATTTACCAAATTGCAAAATTACAGAATAATTTACGAAATTGCAAAATTACTATTAAAAAAATTGCAAATATACAAAATTCAGTTTTAATTATAAGTGTATAGTCACACAATACTCTTACAATTACAATTTTTCAATAACAAGATACATAGGGGAATAAGAAATGGAAATACCAAGTTCATAGTGCTTTTGGTAAGGAGAAAGGGAAACTAATATATAAATCTACGTAAAGTTTCAAATTAGATAATTAAATATGGGCTATGTGAAAAGGAAATTATGTTTTTTCTTCGCCTCTTATTTATCGCAAATTTTACAAAATTGATCATCCCAATCTATAGTTTTTTTTAGATTATCAAGTAGTTTCATTATGGAGGTTATGAGTCCCATTGGTTCTGATTTTGATAGTATTAATTTTGTTCTTTATGCACATAAAATTGGAAAACAATTTTGATCATTTAAATCTTTGTAGTATCCATGTTCCTTTTATTAATGATTTCACTATTGTCCTTGTATTTAAATGACAATTTAAATTGATGCCTATGTAGGGTGTTACCACCATGGAAAATAAGATGATATTTTTTTTCTCTTAGGTTTAATTATCATAATATTGATTTTATCCATCTGAATATTAAGCTTATAATAATTGTAAAATGATTGAGAAGGTTTAAGTTTCTTATTCATGAAGATTTTAAAAGTTTAAATGTAAAAATAATAATGTAATATATGAAGGATGTCAAGAAGTCTAGCCATAATAATTTCAATGTACCCATCCACTTTTAAACATTTCTTGATTTCATTAACATAGATGTAAAAAAATATGCTTAAATAGGGTACCTTTGCTTAATGAAAATATTACAATTAATGTGCTCTTGCCCATGGATTATTACATTTAAACTTTATATTAGGATTTAAGAAATATATGATTAGTTTATCAAAACAGTGATGTCGTTATGGACAAAGTTTGTTGTCAAAATGATATGAGTACTCTACTAATTTACAACTAGAATGGAGAGATCACTTAGTCATCAGAGGGATGTATACTCTTCTTGGGTACAATTTTATTATGCATCAAATTGTAAAAAACACATAGTTTGGAGAGTGCATGTGTTCTTGTGGGGCTAAAGGCCAAACATGAATCAAGGTTGACTAAATGAATGGATTTGGCTATATTTTCCATGTAGAATCCTAATAAATAGTTTTCCTAGGATAGACTATGATATGGGTGTAGATTAGGGTCAAGCATATAGGTACACACTTCCCTTCAATATGCAAGGTGATTAGTCATGAATATCTTTCATGTCATGCTAAATAATCACTCGTGCTAGTGATGGCGAGTTGGTGAATTGTTATAAATAACTTGATTTAGAAAAAAATTAATGTGATTTAGAGTTTGAAAGTGGTTTTGTGATTAGTGAAGGCATTACTATTATCTAAATTAATATAATGAAATATAATTACAAGGCATGTCAGTGTTACGTAACAAATAAATAAAATCCATTCACACATTATAGATGTCCTTTTTAAGTGTAATTAATTTACAAATGAACTATACATTTCAAATTAATATTAAAATTCATTTATTACTTACTAGTTAATAAATTTAACATAATTAGTATAAAATGGTTATTTCCATATTGTTAGAATTTCATATTAAATATCGACATACATATGATACACACTGACATGCATTTTTTAAATATCATCATGCCATAATAATGGTGCCAAAATAATTCTAATATTTAATACTAAATATGCAATGAGATATAAATACTCTCAAGTAAAATAAAATTATTTTTCAATCAATCATTCCATACAATCACAAATTACTGTATAGACAAACACATTTCGCATTAGAACAATGTTAACCAACAAAAAATGTTTAAAAACATCTAGTAATTAACTTTCCATTTCCATCATCATAAGATGAAAAACAAACAATATACTTAGAGAATTAAATATAACAATAATAAAAGGATACATCAACGATGTAAATGATGAAATAACACATGTACATATTACTCTTTGTTGCCATCATCCTGATTATATTCCTCACTTGGTATGATAGAATTGTTCTAAAAAATATGTTTTGATCTAGGTTCGTGTCTTAATACAAACCACTAATCCCTATCGAACAGATCCGAGTAAAAAAAAACTTGGTTGTAATGTTTTGGGAAAACATAAGGCTTCTTAGTTTCATCCCACATCTTTCTAGAGTTTGTACATATCAACCCACTCTTACGATATTCCTTTACATTATTCTGATCAAAGGTATCCTACCACTTGCCCCTAAAAGTAACACATTGGAAAGATGATAAGTCCACTTGAATGATCTCTTGTATCTTTCCAATGTAACATAACTCCCCCCCTGTTAGGTTTTGATCGTGGTGGTTAGCACAACTAGATTGGTGGAACTCGACTTCCACTCCATATTCTTGTGTGCCACATCCATCATTTGCATCCTCAATGTGAAAATGATGCCCATATTCCCACATAGATGGGAAAAAATGCACCTATAAAAAAGTGAACAAATGACAATTCTATATTTTTAATAGCTCGACCACTAATATATACAATATAGATGTTATAATTCAAAGGTGCATAATGAAGCTATAAATTCACTCAAAGAGATTATTATCGAGTTGTCTTGATTCCTATGTTTAGAGAATCCTCTTTAGTAGGAGGGTAACAACCAGATGCACCATATTTCTCTCTAACTTGGTGAACAAACCAAATGTTGGGACAAATCATCGGCTTATTTTCTTCTAAATGGCCAGGATAAGGCATGATTCTTCCATTCAACTGTCTGAATTCTTTCCTGTCAATGCCTCATTTCCTCCTCTACTCTTCATACAATGAAACCCACGGTTGTGTTTCCTACATGGTGTAAAGTATGAATTTATTGATGGCATCAATTTTTGAATATGCTATTGTATTCATGAAATCAAAGCGACATATAGATTATGACATTCATTATGAATAGTTACTATGTATAAATGTGACAAAAGATAAGTGACTTAGTATTTTTAATGCACCTTTTTTCATTTGTTTGGAGTAGCTCCCCTTCCCTTTGGCTCTCATCATGTTCATCATCCCAAATCACTACGCCTAATGTGTGGTTTATTTGTTTGATGTACTTAGTGTAATAATTGAATGACTCATATACTATGTACCCCCTGCCATAGACCTCTCTGGTTTTTCTCTTTGTCAAACAAATCCCTTGAATTTTTTCATGCACTTCTCTAAGAATAACATCTAATGACATGAGACCACCCCAACTAATTCAACCTAATCAACTAAGTGATTTAGAAAATGAACTTACAAGTCCATGAAACTCATTGGAAATTCCTTCCTAAAAATAACATATGGACAATCTCAACTATCTCTTGACGCTCCTGTGGAGCTAGCCATGGAGCTAGCCATGTGAATATCCTTTGATGTGATGCATCATACAAATGTATACAGTTTAGATATGGCACACCACAGGTACTCGGGGAAGTCATGGTTCACACACCCACGCACGAATGAAGGACAACAACACTACAAAGTGAACACATAAAAAATTAATTGTGTTTTAACTTGAGGGGTAAAAGAAAAAAACAAAAAATAAAAACATGTTTTTGACATATGTACACATATAAGGTTTATATGGTCATGGGATTTCAAACCCAATTTTTTTTCATCTATAGTGACTTAGCATCATAGAGTAGACCCATATAAAGAAGGCACCTTCACACCCAATTTAGATTCTTTTTCCAAATAAAGGTCATATTTCTTCAAAACCCATGGGACATCACCTTCTTTAAAAAACCAACAAGGGCCAACCTCTCTTATATTTTCTTTTTTTGGCCAATGCTTCTTTTTAGTATTTGAAGAAATAAGATCTCTCATAAAAACCAACGTGTCACTTTGTTTCAATGATATGTGCCTACACAAATAAGACGTTTTAAAAAAAAAAACATATGCATGGAATCTAGTAAGTGGACAATCTTAGCATGCTCCAAATATGGGATGTCATAAAATACCGATCTCTTTTTCATACCAATTTTCATTTTCTCAACATAGGTGTCGAAAAATTGAGGATCATCAAACATAGGTTTCCCATTTGAATCGAACATTTTCTGCAATTTCCTTATCCTTTTCTTTGTCATATTACCTAAGAAAGTAATCATGTGTCATTATTTCAGGCCTTTGGGTTCTCTCTGGTTTACTTGAAAGTAGATTTCGCTCTTCTATAAGTTTGGTCTTATGGGAGGAATACCCTCAAGCAGTCGTACACCGACTTTCATAGGTGGCTGAATCACTTAGCCTTCATAGAAGTCCCACTACATTTACATCCATGATACCCTTTTATTACAAGACCTATGGTGTTATGGTATATAATGCACGTTGGTGTTGAATATCAATACAATTGCACCAAATTAAATATGCCAAAAATATTATTGTGAATATAAACAAATAAAAAAACTTGTTTACCAGAGTAGACTCCTAATCCTAGATAATCATGTATGGTGTATGCACATATGCCATATAATGTAAAACTTCTCTTTGTTTGGATGGATATTTATACATTGTATACCGGTATCCCTTCCAATAATTCCTTCAATTCACCGATCAATGGTTGTTGGTAAACATTCATATTCTTCACTTGTGTTCTACTAGGGATGATAAGATCCAACATAAGGTGTTCATTATTCATATACAACCATGGAGGGATATATTTATTGATCACTACTACAAGAAAAACAAAATACTCAGTGTTTTGGAGGGAATATGGGTTGACGCCATTCGTGCCTATTCTCAATTAAAGAACCCGTACTTCATCCTTGAATTTATCGGTCCATGTATCCTTTATATGCTTCATAGCTAGAATTTGTTGGGATTCACATAAATCCTGACTCACTTCAGTGAAAGGCATACAATCCCTGCAACATAGCTAATTCTTTGCAATGAAAGAGCATCAGAATCCTTGGGATTATAGGAAAATGTTTCATTATCTTATGAGGAGGACCATGTGCTTTACCATTTTTTCTTGATTTATGGTAACTTTTGTGCCCACATTATGAACATATCTCTTTGTCTGCATATTCAACTCTATATATAATGCAATCATTTGGACACACATGATATGATACATACTCAACACCCTACATTTTCAACATTTGATGTGCATCTTCGTAGGTGTTTGGAAAGGGCATACATACTCAACACCCTACTCACACAAAAGTATGTTATTTCTGACCCTAGGAAAGGGCATACTAGTTTTGGTTGAAAATGTGAAGAATACGGTCGCCAGGCGAGTAAGGCCACAACGGAAAATGAGAAGAGGAAGTCAAATCCAGGAATTCAACATGTTTTGAGGAAATAATAAATGTAAGAGTGAGTTAAGTTAGAATAATATACTATTTTGGGGAATGGACATGATTGTAAATTGAGCCGGTAGTGCCTTTATTAATGTAACATGATTTCTTGGGTTAGTTAGAAAAACCAATTAACTATTAGTTGAGAACTATCGATGGTTAGAACAATAATTATAAAAAATTATCTAAGGTTGATCCATGATGTGTGTGGATGACCCTTATGATATTGAAATAGATGAATATACAATCCTTAGATGCTTATGATATTTCACAACTCTTATTGAAAGGAAGAGCTCGACAGAAAGACGATCCTGAGAAGGGGTTGATAGAAAGAAGAAACACTAGTAGATGTGAACATTTTTCCCATGAAAAATCATCGCCATAGCAACACTTTTGTGTCACTATAGCGACAAACATAAGCCCAAATTTTTCGTGGAAAAATTCTCGTTGCAGTAGCCAAACTTTGAACATTTCATCTCTATGAGGACATACAAGAGATGCCACATGGTGAGTGTGGTCATTGCTTCAAAAACCTATATTTGTCACTAGAGAAATGTCTATGATTCGGTATAGTGATGAAAATTTGTGAAAAAAAAGAGACTAAGTCATTTTCCGTCATTGGAGCGATGAACACTCGTCACTAAAAAGACGTCCAGTTGTCGATATAACAACACCAATGCATCGCTATATTCATGAAAGTTTTCTGCAACTAAGAAGCGACTAATTCCTTTTCCACCATTGGAGCGATGATTAATCGTCGTTATAGAGACATCTAGTTGTCTCTCAAGCAATGTTAATGGGTCTCTATAGCGATGAAATTTTGTTGCAACTAAGAAGCGACTAAGTATTGTTTCATCACTAAACAACGTTACTATGTCACTATAGCAACACCAGTATGTGGATATAATGAAATACATACCGACAAATTTGTCAAACAAGGGATAGATGATCGTCACTATAGCCATGACTTATTTTGGTAGAACTTGAACGCCCAAGTCTTCGTTTGTCACTATAGCGACGTTCTTTGTGTATTTAATTTTTTTTTTTTAGAATTTGTAGCAAACATTGTGTATCCATGCGTAAGAATGAGTAAGGGTAGGAGCTAATAATTGGGTTGGAAGTGGTTACACATTGTCCTGATATTGAACCACATTATATTCGGTTATAATAAAAATTATTTAGCATGTCAAAACAGACAACTGTACAAGTGGATAAAGTGCATAACATAATAGGTATGCTTTGAATTCTCAGCAACTTAAAGTAAGGTCCAAGGCCTTCTAATTTCAACAATAAATGCTTAACAATATTTTTACCAATTACTTACCAATTTAGAAAGAACTGTCGGGTATGACAACTGCCAAAAAAATAAATTCAGTACACATAATGGAAAATAAATCAAACTAAGCATAAAGTATGATACTATTATCCTTGGAATAAAAAATAGAAAATACCATTAACATATTAGAAAAAATTGTACAAATACAAACATCTCAAACAACGACATATGCACCCCTTCCATTAAAATACCCTGCCACTTATTTGGTGTCCTTTTTAGAGTCCAAACTAAATCCCAAAAGACTGGCCATTCTCGAAATCCTCCCCTTTTCATTCTCCACTCCAAATGGTGAGCCCCATGTTTGTAGCCATAGGGAATAATAGAAATGGTAGCCAACTATACAGATGATTCCATCAGCTGCAAACCCTTTTGTTCCAAGTTTTTATTGTATATTTTCTAGAGGATATAGATATTTTACCATGCACAGGCATGATACAAATGACTTTCTAATATCCATAATATATTTGTTAACTTTGAAGAGTAAATTCCCATCATTTGAGGTTCAGGTTTCTTCTTGACCATGCACATAAGTCCATGAATACCTTCTATAGAGAGAAAAGATTCTTGCACATCATATGCTATACATTCTAAGAAATAATATAAGGAAAATAAAAATACATAAAAATAAGCATACCAGCCATCCAGAGCTAAAGCTCAGTTGCAGCCTTTAGTTGCTCAAACCTTGTATCAAAGTAAAGCTGTAAACTCTCGGGTAGATTCAGATCAGGCCTGTCTCTTTGATCCTTGTACTTATTCAAATTGATCAAGTGACTATGTATTATTTCACAAAGGAAACATAACTCTGTTTATTAAATTGAGCACATAGATCTGTGGACCAACACACAACTCACAAGATAGATCACACAATTTTACTCAGAAATTGAAGAATGAAACAATGAAAAAATGGCTTGTAACTGTGAATGATTTCATTAATTAAAAGTAATTATATAATTAATTACAATGACATACAATGTCTAAATAGCCTCATGCAATTCGAATCCATGTGAGTAAATTCAAAATGGTTTGACTCTACCTCACTAAATGGTTAATTAACCTTGTCTAAATCATTATCGGAGTTCAAATTCCAAACTCAAGTGTCTAATTCAGTGTTAACTAGTCTAACTAACTGAGGTAGGTGAGTAAATGCACCTCACCTGCATGTGGCCATGCAATCCTAGCGCTAATTGAGTAGAACTGACTGTAACAGACTAGAATTGAATGTAGTTGAATCCTAACTGAGCTTGAGTAGTCACCAACTAAACTCAACTAATGGAGGTTGGTATCGACACTCCCAGTGGCTCCTAATTTGTAGGGATTGATCTAGGAGGATCCTAAACTAATGCATGGAAGTGAAATCAATGGTATTTTGCCTCAATTAATGCTCCCGACACTTTAGTAACTGGTACATGTGCCCAAATTAGGCCAAGTGGACCCAATGGTGTTAGTGACTAAAAATAGACTGAAAAGACTCATGATTTAGACATAATTGACCAAATTGGACAAGGGAGGACTATAATCCTAACACCCCCCTGAATGATAACTTGGAAAATTTGTGGGCCGTGGTAACTAAGACCATAGGTTACCCATTACAACAAGTAAAGTAACTGCTCAACATAAGGACCTGGGGAAAAAACCACATGGGAAAAAATCCCCCCCTCTAACTAAGCAAATAGAATCAGGATTCAAGTTTGAAAAAATTGAAAATATGTTGTTACAACCTTCATCTCTGTGATGTAGCGAAGCAACATGCATGATGTTCTTTGCATAGGTATCCTAGGGCCTGGCATGTAGACTTCTCCATATTCTCCCAAAATGATGACGGAAGGAAGGAATAATGTAAACGTTTCCTCTTTCTGGATGAAGAGGTGTATGATCCACTCTATTCTTCTGAAGGAAATGTAACTAATCAACCCTTGCCATGTAGCATCTCACAGGGAGTTTGTTGCATCTCTATGAAGGAGGTAAGATTGCATGACATAGTGCAAGGTTCTTTGTCTTCTGAGTGTCAGATGGGTTTCTAGTCATCTTCCTAGCTTCCTGCTTAGGAGTAGGGAATGAATATAGATCTTAATCACCCTGAATCTCAATCTCATAAACTGATACATCTGGTTCTGCAATATTACTAGTGGAACCTACAAAATAATTAGATGGAATGTTCTTACCTTCCCTTTCAAGTGGCTGTTGAGAGTGCAATAGTTCTGAAAATGGCATGAAGTGTGAGAACTCATATGCCTTGGATGCATGATTTGCAGCACCCTTATCTATGGTGTTCCAATTAGAGATATCTGTTATCTCCACTAAGTACAGGACAAATATCACTCACTTTGGAGAGCTAGTATGATTCATTTGGTATACAGATAACATATTTGCAGCTAAGGAGGGAATATAAAGCACATCTTTGAACTTTCCATGTTCAAGCTTAATAGAACCCTTCCCTTTGGCTCGAATTTGACTATTATTACCCATCTGAATACTAGGACCATCAAAATACTGCAAGGAAGGGAATGATTCTCTGGATGCAACCATATGATTGGAAGCTCCAGAATCAATGAGGAAGGCATGTTCTATTGAACAACTAGCCTTTAGTGCATGGCATGTCTCTTCCTGTTATTCAGTTTCTTCTCTATGGTTAGCCTTCCTTGCGTTAGTAGGTACAGTAATGTTATGTTTCTTCAGAATAAAAGCCATCTCATCAATTGTTCTTCTCATACAGGATATTTCTAGATGAAATCCCCTTCCATAGTAAGAATAAAGGGTCTTTCCTTTTCCATTCTTCTTACTTCTCTTTGAACCTGAAGGCTCATTTGACTGATTTTTCTTCACATGAGACTCGTCCTTTTACTTCCCTTTATCATTTGCTACCATATGTCCTCCTGCAACCAGTGCTTGATCTCTGGAAGATTGAATGATCCCCATTTGGATCAACTTGTCATGCTCCTGAGTGAGAGATTCAATGAAGGAATTAAGAGTAGGCATCCTCCAATTTGGAGTAGTGAGATTCACTGAATGAAAGGTTGATACAAAGTCTGACTAGTCTGCACCAAGTTTTGAGAGAATGGAAAGGATGAGTTAATCATCCTCCTTCTTAACCTTGCACAACTTCAACTGAACACTAGATGCTTGAATTTGGTGAATAATTCATTCATTGTTTCGAAGTTGGATGCATGAAGAGAAATCAACTCATTTTGTAGCTGATAGATCCCCAGGTCATCCCGCTTATCAAACAAGGAAGCAAGCTTATCCAAAACCTTCTTGGGAGTCTTCAATCCATTGATTTGGAAGAGAAGATATCGAGAGATTGAGAGGCACAAGCATCCATATGCTTCACCAATCCTATTCCAGTACTTTTCTTTGTGAACATAATGCACTGGCTCTGCCTTTGTCTCCATTTTGAGTCTGAAGAGACTTTTGGCGTGAAGATACATCTCCATGTCCTCCTTCCATTGGTGGTATTTGAAAGGAGTGAGAAGTTCCATTGGAGGGGCCATTTCAAATGAAGTGAAGGAGATTGAGTTGCTGTATTGAATGCAGTGAAGAAGACTGAGTTGCTTGTAGCGAATGTAGTGAAGAAGACTGATAAACCTGTAAATCAAACAATCAAATAGAAAAAGTAAGGTCTATAGCCTGCACTTTTGGAATTTTCTTCACACCCAGCATAGTTGATCAAGCAAGCTTGATCAACAATTCCTTTACTTGGGATATTAAGTTGTAAATTCTCCACTTCTGGTGCAGTACGGGAAGGAGCAATTTTGCTCAATTTTTTTTTGGATCCAAGTATGAATCTGTAGTAGGAGAAGTGCCTTGTCTTGCTGAGGCACTGATACCATATTAAATTGAGCACATATATCTATGGACCAACACACAACTCACAAGATATATCATACAATTTTACTCAGAAATTGAAGAATGAAACAGTGCAAAAATGGCTTGCAACTGTGAATGCTTTCATTAATAAAAAGTAATTAGATAATTAAGTACAATTAAGTACAATGGCTAAATAGCCTCATGCAATTCAAATCCATGTGAGGAAATTCGAATTGGTTTGACTCTACTTGACTAAATGGTTAACTGACCTTGTCTAAATCATTATCGAAGTTCATCAGAGTTTAAAATCCAAACTCAAGTGTCTAATTCAGTGTTAACTCATCTAACTGACTGAGGCAGGTGAGTAAATGCGCCTCACCTACATGCAGCCATGAAATCCTAGCACTAACTGATTATAACTGAATGTAATAGACTAGAACTGACTCCTAACTGAGCTTGACTAGTCACCAATTGAACTCAACTAATGGAAGTTGGTATCATCACTCCCAATGGCTCCTAACTTATAGGGATTGATCTAGGAGGCTCCTAAACTGATGCATGCAAGTGAAATCAGTGGCAGTTGGCCTCAATTAGTGCTTCCCACTCTTTAGTAATTGGTACATGTTCCCTAATTAGGCCAAGTGGACCCAATGGTGCTAGTGACTAAAAATAGACTGAAATGACTCCTGATTTAGACATAATTGACCAAATTGGACAAGGGAGGATTATAATCCTAACACTATTGTCCATTTATATCGTAAACAAAACTAAAAATATCAATTTTCAGTCATCTCCTTCCAATTAGGATTGTAGTCAACCATACTAGAATGAAAACCTTATTCAACAATCTTTTTAATAATCAACTAAAAAACTAGTCTTTGTATTACTATAAGCAATAACTGTTATATCTATTGCATGTGCTAGGAGGAGTGTAGTATGTGTCTCTCTGTCACTAAGATAGAAAATACAGAACAAACTCTACCAAACTTGCCATAGAAAAGCACTTAAATCTCCTAAAACAAGACCTCTTAGGATCAATCATTGTCAGTGCATCCATTGCCAGAATTGGGGCAACCTATTTGGAGTTGTTAGTGAAAAAATTAAATGGAATACAAGTTAACAACCATTAATACAAAATAGTCCAAACTAAACAAATGTTCCATTTATTCTAACACCATTTAACATGCACTCATTGCATATAACGCCTTCAACTTTGAATTGTTACGAATTATTTCAAGCACAGTCCTATACATTTCCCAGAGAAACTTAAACCATGGAGTAACCAGCTCCTGATCAGACCTAACTTTCCCTTTAACTACACTGACATAACTAAGCATCAAGTCCTCTTACCTCTTCTCTGCCTCTAAGTCCTCAACATCAAGAGAAATCTTAGATGCTTGTGCTTGAGCTTGAGCATGCTAAGCCTTATCACTAGAAAGTTGGAGGAAATGCTCAAGACACCAGGTTCCCATTAGCATGACCAATCTGATTTATGAATTATGGTGTGATGTAATATCCTTTTCATAGAAGCATATACAAACCTAGTTGTAAATAATGAACTTGGATACTGCTCATATAGTGCACACCATATCACAGCTTTCTCGAGAACTTCAGGTTGAAAATTAATGCACAAGTTTCTTTTATTGCTCTTTATAGGGTAATAAAATAGCTAATCAGACCAATGGATTCTCCTCTTCAACATTTCCATCATTGCAATCACCAAAAATTATTGCATTTGACAATTCAATTTCCGGAAATATAAGTTTGATAAAGCGTTTGACAGATTCAGTGAAGGGATTTACAAATTGGTAAAGGGTTCTTATTCAAATAAGGCCACATAATCATCAATCAATAAATAATGGTTTTCTTGTAACATGGTTGATTGTTTTTCAAAGACATAATTTTTTATTTGTAGATTACGAGGATCAGTGAGACATTTCCTTTACGAAAGTAACAAATGATTGATAGGGAATTGGTTGCAAACAAATAGTGGACATGCTTGAAGTAAAGAACAATTACAACCTTTCATATATAAAAATGGAAAAGGATACTAATGACCCCCACGAAAAAAGATAAAAGTAAATTTGAGAACTCAAATTAACAATCTAATTTAGACATCAACAAATGCCACTGGGACATCAACAACTACGAGGAAATTAAAGTACCAAAAATCTGGTCAAAATTTTGGTATTTAGATCTGTGAAACTCTAAAACCCCCTTTTCCATCCTTCGTAGCTTCCTTCATTTCCTTCTTTACAAGGCTTTTTTGAAGTATAATCTGGCATGCAACTAGAATTATATAACAATTCTCTCTACAAATCTATAAGGCTAATAGGGTCCAAAATTGTAGATAAGATCTAGTGTATGTTAGAGTGGTTTCATTCCATTTTGGCCATCAAAATTCATCTTGCATGACCAAATTCATTGAAACAAGTTACCAAATCTCAAAATGGCTCTTATACCATGTTAAACTAAAGAACAAGCAAACAGGGCACACAGAGCAACAAAAAAGGCTTGATCCATTCTCAACATTGATCTTCATACCTATGATGGCATTACATAGTACAAGGATCATAGTCACCTCTAGATCTAAATCTCACTAACAATTAATCAATGGATAAGTATGACAAAAAGTGATAAGAATAACAACTCATTTGAGAGGTGATATAGGATTTTGTGCTTGTTTAGGGACTTAATATCTAACATTGGCGAGGGATAAATTTAATTTAACCTTTACCCTAATCACTTCTTTTTGGATAATTTTATATTTCTACAAAAAATTTCAAGCAACAAACTAATGGAAACCCCTACAAAGAACTAATAATCCATGAGAAGAATAAAGAGATGAACAAACATCAACTTGGACCATTCCCCTTCTTCCAATTGTCCCATATATATTCAACAAAGTAATTGCGATAGGAATCCTCCCTTCGAGCCATGCGTTTAACAAATCAAATATATATTATTTAATATATTTCCTTTCAACTACTTCAATAAAATATTATTTCTTTAGAAGGCCCCAGAATTATCTATATTGCTACTTGTGCATAGCCTTGCAACCTGTAACTATCACTGAACTCCAAATATTTTACGTTGTGTTGGTGATAGAAGAAATCCAATGAAAATGCAAACTTAGATATGCATTTACAAATGTTAACAATTGGCTCCATTTGGGGAGTGCAATTTGTAAGAGAGATCCAGCATCTCTACATGATCTACCTCCAAGGTGAATCAAAGGATTGGCTATTATTGACGAGATGGGTGGAAAACTTTGAATCCCTATCACATGGTACATAATGTCTTCAATCTGATTTTATTATAAAAACCTGAGAATGTTCATCTACCTACTCATTCTCAAGGAACTCTACAAACAAAGCATGAGCCAAAAAATGCCAATGGGATCATAGCATAAAAAAAATATAGTGCTTGCACCAATCAAAATGATTCTTCCTACCGTACTCTACAATAGGAAGATGCAAAGCTAAGTGAAATAAAAAATACAATGCAACCACTGCATCATCTCATAAAAAACATGAGATCTTCCTATGTGTTTGGAAATAAACCAAAACAAGGCTACATCAAATATCTTACAAGAGTAGACTGGAACATTTGCAACTCTATATCAAACAAAGAAATATCTATATCACACCAAGAGCTGATATAAGCATCATGTATAGTCTATCCACCATTTGATACGGCTGATATAAGCATCACCTCCTGAATGTGAATAGGGTAGTCGATCAAACAGCCATTATCCATATGTATGCCCTACAAAACACCTCTCCAAAGCTTGATTTAAATAATCCAACCATATATCTCTTGCTTCTAGAAAAATCCACCAGTAGACCATCAAGAAACAAGAAAATGAATGGGTGGCTCCAAGAAAAATCTGCAAGAAAATAGCCCTGTTTCAGTGCCATCCATCCATCCTCCATATGTCATATGATTGGAAAAATCAGATATGAAAAAATGTATCAAATAAAAAGTTAGGGTTCCCTGACCCTTTTTAGTGGCTGAAAAATACCACCACACATCAACATGTCTATGATACTAGCCCATACATGTGGCTGTCATGAAAATGCACTCTATTGTTGAATTTACTTCACGTGCAAGGTAAAAATTCCAGCTAAAACTATTATTGGAAGAGTTAGGCACACATGTCTACCTCTCCAAACAGTGTACTGTTGTTTCATGTGTTCTCATCTAGGCATTGAGAACATTTCATTTGTATTTTATAAGTATTTTTCTCAAATATTCCAACTCAAAGATAAAACAATGAGACAAGCTGTTCTTATGTAATATTCCTTGTGTCAATGCACAAAAGACTTTGATAATTTATTATTAAACTCCATAACCATTGAAATAATAGGATACCTGTTATAGTGGACATCACCACTCCAGGTGAATCACACTTTGTATGGCCTTCCCCTGTCCCGCTGTAGACTCCTTAGACCCTATGGACCACTTTTTGTCCTTTGATGTTTCCTTGATCATCCCTAAAAACATATGAAAAATGATACACGTGACTTTTAAACCTATAAGCGCATATATACGTGGGTTTGACCACTAAAACTGTGTACATCGAGATGTGTGCATAATCCAAATCCTTTTGGAGTTTTCCTTGACATGGATCCGACTCATTTGACTCCCGGCCTTCCCTATGCCTTGAGATTGCTCGGATTTGACCTTTCATTACCCCTTTGAAAAGCTATATAAGGAACCCCTTGGTACATTGAAGGCATAAGAGAGAATTGAGAGCAAAGAAACTATAGTCCATTGTTGCCAGAACTTATGCTTGAGTCTGCATCCCTTTGTCCCTTGGAGCACTTTTGTGTTCTTCCCAAGCTTTCCTTTTGCTTGTGAGCTTGCTATCGAGAGATGGAGGATTGAAGTGGTGGAGGCCCAAGTGGGGGATTCATTTTCTTCGGTTCACAGACGTGCCATTAGAGGTTGTATCTTGTAATCTCTGATTTATATTAATAGAAATGTCTTTTCCTGTCCAATAATGTGTGTTTGAATGCATATTTTATCCATGGGATTATGTCAAATGCTTATACATTATTGATTATATATGCTAGAATAGATCTAACACCATGATATATATAATGCTTGTATTGTTTACTTGTTGTTGAGGAAGTAATATATCAATTCAAGCTGAAGTTGGAAAGCTCAATGGGGATTTACTTCAACCGTCTGGAATAAGGTACGAGGTCTGATCCTTTAGTGTTAGACATTTAATTTCTATTGCATATTGGAAAGGATTGATTTCTGGAGTCAAGCTGTCTGTTTTGGTACCCCAAGCCATAGGAATTTCTCTCCGTAACAATACCAAAAAAGAAGGGCCTAGCAGATGTGGGAATTTTATCATTTAGAAACAATATAGAAAAAATATAACCTTGTGATCCAACCTCCAATATTCGTGATGCCTCCAACATACTGCTGGCCCTGGTGTATCCCTCAATAGAGTCATTGATTCTAGACATGGACTTCATGCCTTATGTATAACACTGGGAATCTGACACAACCCCACAAGATAGATTTTGAATAGCAACCTATGTCTTTGTACATATGAATATTTTGAATAACAACCTCATCAATTGGGTCTACAAGAAAGAGGACATGTAAAGAAAAACAATATGGCACAATTTTCATGTTGTATGTATTACTACAGTACAATAAAATTATGTCATTTTTGTGGAATAGAAAAACCATACCTCAATATCCTTCATGTCCAGCATGTCCCGGAAACAATGAGCTAAAATAACCATTAAAGTAATTAAAACAATAACAATAATAACAATAATGATCTATATCAGATCTAAGTTGTTAATGAAATACAACAATATATAATAGTAGCAATATATATCAGACCTGAACCAATTATAAACTCAACATAAGATGTTAGGGTAGCCCTCGCTTATCCTCAGGAAAATAATAAGCAGACTTCAACCTCTTAGTGTTAGGTTGCTTGCATGAGACTCAACTAGAGAAACATACCTGTGAAAGGAGAGAACCCAGAACTAGAAAATACCATAAAATAGATCATCCAACCCTCAGAAATAAAAAATAGTAGTATAAAAACAATACGACCAACTCGTAATAAAAAATGACAGCAAAGTACTCCAAAAAAAGTCATATAAGGTAGAAATATGGTGGATAGCACCCAATGAGGGCTCTTAAGGTGAATGCGAGGGTGCAAGAATGTAGAAAGCATTACAATATGCTCACAAATCTAGAAACATGCACGCAAGATCCAGTAAAAATGAACACAAGTATTGCAAAATGCCTGCATGGCAAGTAAACTTGCTTACAATTTCCATGAGTAATGCATGTTCTGAAGAATGTGATCATGTTGTCTTTGATTCATTTATGCAATCTATACCATTCTGTATTTTATTTACTCTATGTGCAAATAGTAAATAATAAAGATGAACTAAAAAGAAAAGTAAATAAAGTGAAGCAACATTGTGATGTTGTCATTGACGCATGCTTACCTTTTATGAATTTACTAGATGACTATTGATACATTCATTACAAGGGCATGTCCTTACATGTCATGGGAATTTCAATGATAAATTAAAGATGTTATGGGAAGCCTGAGCTTATAAAGATATTCTTCAACTATATTGTACGACCACTTGGATGGAGATGAATTTCCACAAGTCCTTAATTTGTTTCAATTGTATGCTTGATCATGGCATCATAGGTGCACTAGAAATATTCACTTTTTCATAGGGATGAACTTCATGATGGATTGAAGTACCTTGGATTTTTTCTCAAACCCCTTGGATATAGCATCAAGGATCGAGGTTGGATGATAGGAAGGATTGAGCATCGAATACATTTTTGGTATCACATGTGGATATCATGTGGAAGCAGAATGACTCTTTTTAATGATGTTCTCAAAGAAATTCATGCGTACTAGTTATTACTTTCTCATTTTACCAAATGGATACACAATAAAATTTAGAGGTTGTTTTTTGACTACTTGTAGTACATAAAATAGGACAAGGTGAGGTTTCACCTATCTCATTGGAAAGTAGTTTCCAAATCAAAACATGAAGGGGGATAGGGATTGAAACAAATTCCATACTTTAGTAAACCCCTAATAGCTAAAAATGTGTGGAATTTTATCTTCAAAGAAGGCTTATGGAATCATATATTGCTCTTCTTACCATCATGGACTAGATTCAATCCCGGTGAAGAGATTCACTAATGGATACAACCAGTGGATAGGCATGGCATTGGCATGTCTGGTGGTGGGGAAACATATTTCTTAGTAAGTGTGGAATGACACACAAATTAGGATTGGAGAGGATGCGATCATGGACTATGACAATATGATTTTTCTTCCTTCGAGGATGGTTTAATTACTTCATGATAAAGGTATTGTTTGGCTTGGACAAGTTGGGGATGCACTAAGAACTGATATGTGTAAACAATGGTGTATATTTGTAGCAGATTTCCACCTTGAAGGGGAGTTTGAATTTTATTGGAATACTTCCAAACAATCCATACAAACAGGTCATGTTCTCTTGAGGGAGGAACTTAACATGTTGATTTGGACTAAGAGAAACATACATAACAAAAGTCAACTATGAGATATCTGTGGCTTTTGTGAGTGAGGATCCATGTTGGTGGTGTTCTATAATTTGGAAGGTACACACCTTAAAGGAAAACAAGATACTTATGTGGCTAACAATTAAAAGAAAATCCATACTTAGGACTATATTTAGAGGAAGTGCTATTTGGTCTAGGTATGTGCATGTTTTGTAGGGCGAATGAAGAAAATGTTTCAAATATTTTTATTCCATGTCCATATTCAATTTAGGTATGGATGTGTGTCGGTTGCTTGGATTACCTTCTCTATGGAAATATGCCATGGTGGAAAAGGGTTTGAGACTATGGTTCCCCATATTTGATCTTAAGAAGTATAGATAAGTCCCATCTTAACCCTATAGGATTTGTAGCTTTCACACTGTTGAGGCCTGGAAATTCACAGGTAACAATAGTTAGGGATTCTCCCTAGTAAACGTTCCCAACTAGCTCATTACTGTTTGGTATGGGGAATCTGTCCGGTTTACGGTTCGACTACTGTAGGTCAAGTAACAAAATAAAGGTTTTACCAGTTACGGCCTGGTCCACTGTGTATATTTTAGTTTTTTGAATTTAAGTATGATGTGCAAGTGCCTATCTAAGAATGCATATTGATAGAGAATACGAGGAGTGGTCACAATGTGATGCACAGGTTCTTACCTCTCGTCTTAACTCTCTCGCATCTAAATCACACATAGAAAGAAACTAAAACTAACTATCTAACCTACCCCTAGGGAGCAAGATTATCATTTATCAATGAGTAATGTATTTGTGCGCATGAATTAAGCAAAAATCACAGGTATTTGTTACTTATTTCAAAACACATGAACATTAATAGATATATGAACAACAAGACAGCTTATTTTTAATGAAAAGTCTTCATTACTCACAATGGAAATTTCATAGAATGAACTAGAGTGCATTCATAACAAGAACATAGGTTCAAAGAGTTAGAACAATCTCACAATTAATGGACATAAGCTGAAAATGAAATAGTTCACATTCAACAGATCCATAGCACATCATTTGAAAAATTCCACCAAGCTTTCTCCAATAGGAAACTTGTAATTCTTTATTGCAAAAGGAAATATTTCTTCTTACAACATAATCTCACAAATCTATCTAGGAAAAATTCCTTTATTACATCTAACTCTCCTATATTTATACAAAACAACAAAACCTTTGGGCTTCCCCTTGTGACCTTTGGGATACCCCTGTGACCTTTGGGCTCCCCCCCAACAGTTTAATCTCACAATTTTGTCTTTTAGTGAGTGTTGTATGACACATTACATTAAATTAAACTTTAATAGCACTTTTATAAAAAGGGACCAGCTTGGTTGCTGATGAACTTTTCCCAAGCCTGGGCCTCTGCTGCTATTGATTATGCTCAATAATTTGTTGGTCTTTTTTAGATCCTGTTCATCTCAGAACTTTACTTTATTTTTCTTTTCTCTATCTCTTCTTCTTAATTCTTCAGCCTCTTCCTTCCTTGTTGTCTCCTTCATCCATCCCTCTTCTGCTTTGTCTTTTAGACATATCTTCTATGCAGCAGCAATCACCCTGTCATAAACATAACAAAAATGGTATCAGTCTGTTTACCTCCTCCATATGCATTCTGTAAAATGAACTATACACAGTATTAATGCATGAATAGAAAGAATGACAAGGCAAAGAAAATCTTGCAAGCTTGTGCTTAAACCCTTGTCTGTAACCAAATTGACAACCTTGATAGAAAAGACTCTTCATCTGAATCCAGGTCGCATCTGAACTAACTCAAACTCCTCTGATAAAAGCATGAACCACATCATTGTAACCACCAATCCTCAAAACACCGAACCCTGACTGCGCTCTTCATCTCGGAAAAAACCCCGACTCAACCAAAAACCACGGAAAACCTTCGCCAACACACAAAAACATCGATAATACCCTATCGGTAGTCAAAAGCAAAAGACGCTAAGCATCAAGAAAATAATCCACTAAATAGCCGCAACGACGGGTAGAATAAATACTACGGGTTCCGCAACAAAAATAACGTCAGTGATCTAAGGTTCTAAGAACTACGTATCGGTGATTCAAGACACAAAATAATCCACAGTATCAGCAAGAAAAAGCTGAAAGTTTCCGCAATGTCGGCAATATAAAGCACTAGATGATGCCGAAATCACGTATCAAAAATTGGAACCACTAAGAAATAAAGCGTCGAAACTTGAAAACACTAATCATCGGTGAGATAGTTCACTATGCAGCCGCAACGATGGGAGATAGACTGACTACGACGACAATAGAAAATCATCGGCAATCGAAAGAGCTAAGGACTATGGATCGATGAGTTAAATCTTAACGTTGCCGCCGTGTCGGCAACACAAAGGACTAGCCTTCCGATCAAATTCAAACATTGTTCTGATAGCGATAAATTCAAAAGGGATTTAAACAATAAAACCAAAAATACCACGTAAATTGCATCATGAAAACAGGACTGTCCATCGGTGGCATAGAGAACTAATTCCCCGATTTGTTGTTCAACTGACTTTTGACAGCGATCATTGAAAAACCCAAAAAACATTAAGTACTCAAAAGAATTTCGGCTGAGCAGTGATAAAATTAGTTCGTTTCACCTCCAAAACAATGGCTGCATAGAGAACTAAAGCTCCGATTCAAACTTCGACTGCCCTCCGATAGCGATAAAACCAAACCATCGAAAAATCAAATAAAAGTTAAGTGTTCGAATAAAACTAAAGACGTTCGGCTGGGTGACGGTTATACTAGCTTGTTTAAACTCCGAAATAGAGGAAAGAAAATAGTTAACGAGTCATCCAACTTCCGACAATGGTAAACAATTGACCCCAATTCAAACTCAAGAAAATCCAAATTTGTAGCAGAGGAAAAAATAGATTTCAGGAAACCAAATAAATCCAGGCAAGATAAAATAAAAAAGGAGGGTCCAAAATTTTAAAAATTTGGGAAAATAGTTGCAGCTGCAACACACACAACAAAATTATTTTTGAGAATCAATTGCTTTAAACATTTCAGGTCAATTCTCAAATTGGTTCCATCTCTCAATTCTATAAGCCACATGAACCTCTTACCAAATATCAGGTGATTGAAAAAATCCCATTGGATAGGAATTATCCTTGGGGTTTCTTGAAATGGGTGTGTTAGGGAGAAAATGTGATATGTGGATTATAAGGTTTGTTGTTTTTACACAATTGAATTATTTCAAATTTTGTGCCAATTCAGGGTTTGAAAATAGTAAGAAAGATGAACTACTTGCATTGTAACCACTCCTCAAATTGGCACTGTCAAAGTATATTACCACTATAAATGTTTTTTTTTGTAAGTATCCATAGGGTATTTGAACTAGTGACCTTCCACTTACAACATCTCATCTCAATTACTCATTGCCATTTGTTCTAACCTCCATGGGAATTACCACTATAAATGTGTATGGTGACTTGTCATTTCTTATTAACTTGATGCACAATGATCATATGTTTCATGTTATATATCTGTGGGCCTTGGCTACTCATCTCAAAGAAGTAACTTCTAAATTCTTTCATATTACTTTTACACATGTATACAGGGAATTGAATAAGGTAGTAGTACAAGGGAAATTGCACATATGTGAAATAAGGAAGGACCCATGAAACGTTTTCCTTAATTTTTCTATACTATGGACCCATGACCATTTTGCCTTGCTTTTTCTATGTTTTAACATCATTATCAACATTAAACACTCTAAGGAAGCTACTTTGTAGGTATTTTTTGAAATAAATTTATGTGAACTACTTTATAAGCTTAGGGTTCCCATGACAGGTACACCGATAAAGTTGTTGATGACATGGAAAAAGGAATATAAAGGTTGATGATGAAGTATGATGACAAGGAAAAAAGGACATGATAATTTGGACATCAAGTCAACATGAGGGTAGGTTACCTGACCTTCTCAACTATATGAGGTCATACGTCTCATGTGTCTCATGCAAAGAGTGGAAGCTCATAATCATCATCACTGGATAAGGAAGCTCATGTGGTCATCTCATTTTCCTCGGGTTAACTCAGCAAGGGGTGGACAATCCCTTGAGTATAACCGTAGTCCTCAAAATATGTCACACATATTAAAAAATAAGCTATGCAACAAAATGAACAAACATTTCACAGATAAATTGTAAAAAGCACAAATATAGGTATATTAATTGTTTTAATCAACACCGTATTATCAAACAGAGAGATGCATTAATAATCATTATAGTACAAAAGCAATAATAACCATAATCATGTAAATGCTACAATATTGGACAATACTGAAAGGGGGGGGTGAATCAATATTGTTACTTTTTTCACAATTTTAACCACTTTTAAAATAATAAATAAAAAATAGCATCAACAAGACACAGAGAACAACAATTTATCGTGGAATCCCAACTAGTAAAAACAACAAACACTTTCTATAACTACAAAATTACATTTATAATTGGTTTCTATATTATGTTTCCCGTTTTTAATTCTGGTTAAAACTAAACAATCACACCCTTTTGATTTAAATTTGTTTTTATTAACAGTCATGCCCCTTTTTTATTGCGCAGAGAGGCATTTTCTACAACCCAAGTGAGTAATATGTGTCACGTATGTAATGATGATGTGTCACATTTCGGCTAAAAAACTTAAATACACATTTTTTATTATAAAACTAAATAAATATAAAAAATGCAAAAGCAAACAGTAGAAGGTAAAAACTAAGGATTATTCAGCCTTATTTCCAAAATAGTTGACAAAATATATAATGTTGTAAAAAAAGTAAACAATAAGAGAAAATGAAACACAAAGAACCATAAAATTTGTTCTTCATGGATGAGGAAATAAAAATTTCAAAAATATATTATATCTTATACTTCTGTCAATACAAAGGATCAAGTCCATGTCAAAAAAGTATCCTACTACCCATCATCAAAGGGTGTACAAAAGCAAGCGTCAATCCAGCACCGAAAGACATTCCACAGAGTCCAAAGAAACACATAAAGAGACTTGAAGGCTTATCCAAGGAAGCACCTAGGGGGTAAAGTGAAGATCCCCCCGAACTAAGGAATTTATATGCCATGAAAACAACACATCAAAAGGAGCAGTCAGTAGAGCATAGTCAAAGGCTAAAAAAAACTCAAATCTTTACTAAGAAAGATGAGTAAGCCACATCAAGTATGTTGAATAACATAACTTAAAATAACATGATGGTATCACTCCCAATAGAATCTCCATCCATCATCTCAATATAGGAGAGTTTTCCCATCTCAAGAGAAAGTGCTTCCTTAGATAAAACATCAGCACTCATATTGTACATATTTTTCTATTAAATATAATCATGAGGAAATATATTAGTTATTTTTGTTTAAGGTGTTGTCAATACAGAGCTCAAGGTCATTACAACAATTTACTCATTAAAAAATTAATATATTCATTGAACTTAAGTATGAAGGATACCAATATTTCTTCCTAACCACTTGAACTAGAACCCATTAACAAAAACCTTCATAAATATATATAAAAGATTACATATTTACATAAAATATAAAATATGTGAATCAGTAATTAAATGGCACCAAATAAATAGAACATAAGCTAATAAGCCACATAGGAAGTTATTTACAAATTATATTGAAAGAGCCCTTTCATAGGTACATATAAAAATGCACACCTTTACAAAAACATATAAACTATGTGAATAAATAAATATAAATTATACAAAGAATATTTAAGAATTCAAATGGCTCTATATAAATTGAACATGAACACTTGCTTTTGTTTTCGTTTGACTCCATGACTTAGGGAATGCACTAGTTTCATGGATCCCTCCATAAATTGCTAGTTGTGGCCTAATTTACAAGGTAACAACACATTATTGTATGTCATAAACTACATTACAACAAATAGGATACAATGACTAGTGCCCAATGCAGAGGAGGTATAGGCGCTAAAAAAAGCAGGGCGATTTGGTTGAGAATCCTACTATTGAGAGGAATTGGCTCTTGTTCATTCAGAAAACCCCTTCCTTGACACAACCAAAAATCTATCTTGAAAGCGTAGCGAACCCCTTAAGCTACACCAGAAACAGATCAATTTCTTGTTTGACTCAATTTTTGTAGTGCAAGTTCTTCCTATAGGCCACTTTTTATTGGATGGGCATCGAGCTTCAAATCAATTTTGATTTCTCCCAGCTTTGGGGGATTTATATTCTCATGGTTGTCCACCCCCTTCATCTCCCAAATCTATGCAGAGGGACATTGATAGATTGAGATCGAGACCCATAAGAAAAATGAGACCATGGTCAAGTAGACAACTCAACAAGCTATGGCATGATAGTATAGGGCGGGAATTTTCCTTAACCTATGAATTATTGCGTGTATTTTCCTAGAGCAGTTTTGACTAATTTTCCCATACTTGAGTGTGCATTTTCTTGGAGCATTTTTGACTAATTTTCCCATACTTGAGCGTACATTTTGCTGCAATAAGGTTTGATGGTCCTAAAGGAAACTACTAGTAAGATCCGATTAGAAGCAAATATAACAAGCAACATTGTGAAATTGTCATTGATCAATATGAATCTACTAGATTCGTTATAGCATCCAATGAATTGAAGCATATATTTGACAATGATTAAGACTTTTTTTTTTGGGTAACCTCAGTTTACAAATGGTGAAGGTCAAATCTTATAAAGGATTCTAGGTATAACTCTGATATAGTGAAAGCTTTTGAAGAAATTTAAATCCCGCACTTAATTGACATAATGCCCGTAATTATTGCATTATGCATGCAAGACTAAGATGAAATTCCCACAACTAGTTAAACATGCTCACAAGGAAATAGATAAATGCCCGCTAAACCCCAAAATTCCTGAAATAGAGGTGGAAAGATGCCCACGGGAGGTGTTGAAATTCCAACATATCATTGAAATTCCCGTGACATGTAAGGAAATGCCTACATAAGTATGCAAGCACCCACACATGAAGACTATATTCCCATGACATGTAAGGACATTCCCGCGTAATGAATGTATCAACAATCATATAGTAAATTCATAAAAGGTAAGCATGCATCAATGACACCATCACAATGCTGCTTCACTTGATTTGTTTTTCTTTATCTAACCATATTTCTCCCCCTATCAATATTTAGACCAACTGCTCCCCCTGAAACCTTGATGGTCTGTTCATCTCAAGATATTTAATTTGTCTCACATATATCTTCACAATCCATGAAAAGTAATATCAATCACTCACAAATGTAGATTTCTGCAATCATATTTTAGCTAATTTATTTCTGCATTTTACTTCATCTATTGCTATGGTTTCTTGCGAGCATTTTTCAACCTTTTGTGCATTTTTGCGGGCATTTGTATGGACCTGCGTGGATATGTTTGAGGCTTGCGGGCATTTTATCAGTCTAGCGAGCATTTTCCAACTGGATGTGGGCATTTCTCAATAGGTTGTGGTTATTTTTCCAAATCTTGTGGGAACTTGCAGGGATATCCTTCTGAACTGTGGCCATTTTCTTCAAGTTGTGGACATTTCACTTGGTTGCGGGAATTTCTCAGTGTCCAGGCGGGAATTTCTTCACTTCCCGTGGGAATTTATTCAATGCATACAGTGACTACTCACTGTTTGAAACATTTCTGCATGGAAAGTGAAGTATTTCCTACACACAAAAGAGAGCGTCCACAAGATTTCCAAAATTCCCACAATGAATGGATAATGCATGCAGCATGTTAAAGAAATTCCTGCAACAACTTGAAAATTTACTGCATGCATATGGGAAGCCCTCAAGCCGATGATAAATTACAATTAGAGTTTGTAATTGAAGTTTGAAAATGCACGCACAGGTTGTGAAGAGAGAATGTTGATGTAATGTCTTGAAAAAATTCCCTCGGTAACTAGAGAAGTATCCACATAGTCATTTAAAATGCCAACATTTAAAGAAAAATGCTCACAAACTGATAAAGAAATTCCTGCCAGCATCTCAAAATGCTTGCCTGTTGAAGGTATATGAAGGAAGCAAATGCCTCCACTATCCCTGCTAGGAAATAAAATATGCCTGCATATTAAGGAAAGATTCCTACAGGGCCCCTGAAATTCCCGGGTATAAAACAAAAATAATACACACACACACACACCAATGTTCAAGAAAATTACCACATATAGAAGAAGGGATATTCCTACCTGACCATTGAGAGATGCCCTCAACCAAGTGAAATGTCCACAATATGAAGAAAATGGCCATAGTTCAAGAAGGAAATGCCCGTATGTCTACAGGATTATCCAAAATTCCTACATTACTAGTGAAGATGCCCACATTGGAACTGGAAAATGTCCAGAAATGCTAAAAAATGCCATTCAAATATCTGATGGTTGCATAATATAAAATAAAGTACTTTAAAGCTAATCTCGGGCTCTCTATAAGATTTGTAAAATTCATGTAAAACATTTTATATTTGGTTTGCATTAGGTTGTTTTGAAAAAAAAATAATACAAATAAAACAAATAAAAAAATAAATAATACAAATAAAACATAATACAAATAAAAAACAAGGGCATAAAACATTAAAAAAAATGAACAGACAACCCTATTGCCCATAATCAACAAAGGAGCAAGAGTAAAACCCTGTGCTCACCCACAAACCCTCAGATCCATAGAGGATACAGTGAATGGTTCCCACATGAGACAAAGTAGAAAGTGACTAGTGGCCACTAGACTAGACAAAGAAGACAATGACTGGTGCCCAAGCGCGGAGGAGATAGAGGAGGCCCACAAAGATGTATCCAGTAATTCAACTGCTTATCCAATTTGGAGAATCGATGTAAACGTATTCTACAACTTAAATGTATTTACTTGTAGATTGTGTGTATGTAAGTGAATATGAAAAATAGTCCAGATGTATCAGTCCTCCATTTAGTATCAAACAATATGTGACCTTCTAACAATTGTATTGTTTTATGTGTAGGGATCAAAGGTATGGCCCACAGAGACAATAGATGGGTTTTAAGTAAAGAGGGATGCCATTCTAAGGGAAACCCTAAGGTATGGGTAAAGTCCACACAATGTAATAAAGTGTCTTGTACTAGATTGGGAGGAGGGTAAAGGACTGTCACCAATAGTAATGAGGCTGTAACATCCTTAGGGAAGAGTCCCAAGGATGTAGTGATGAAGGGAAGGAAGGTCGAGGATATTATCATCCTGTAGGGTGACCGAAGGGGTAGAAGAAGGATGCTACAACAATTCAGGGAAAGGGTAAATGTTGCTTCTATAGCAGCATCAGACTTGAGTTACTGGTGGGACTGTGATTGATTGCAACCTCTAGGGTTTGTCCATGACTATGATGAGTCTACTAGAAAGTGCCTAACTGTGTTTGGGGTTGAGTATCACTACCGAGGTATTTACGCTGAATGACTGGTTCATATTATTATTTTATGTTCTTAGCCTCAAGGCCATATCAAAGGAATATAAATTTTTGACATGATACCAATAATGGTTAATGCAATATACATAGCAAAAAAAGATCGTTTGCACAAAACGCTTTGGGCAGTCTTGGATTGAACCACTAATGTAGCCCATTATATGCCAATGAATATGCTTAATTCTTGGGGAGGAATCTTGGGGTGGGGGTTTAATTCTAAGAGTTTGAAGAATTCAATTCTATATTATAATGGGCATTACAAAGTGAACAAGAAAGTTCTTTGGATTTGAAGGTCAATTGGGACAATATAAACAAACATAAATCATTGAAAAACAAACCCATTTCTAGAACAATGTTATCATGCAGGTTTTAAAATTAAGGAAAAATAACAAGTAGGAGAAGGTTAACAATAATCCCATATTGATTTTTACTCCCACTATGCAAAGAAAAACAATATGGCATAATTGTCTACAATACAATAAAATTATGTCTTTTTGTTAAAAAAAACCATACCTCAATATCCTTCATGTCCAGCATGTCCTAGAAACAATGAGCTACAATAACCATTAAAGTACTGAAAAAAATAACAGTAATAACAGTAGCAATTTATATTAGATCTAAGTTGTTAATGAAAGACAACAATATATAACAATAGAAATATATATCATATCTGAACCAATTATATACTCAACATAAGATGTAAGGGAAAACCTCCCTTATCCTTAGGAAAAAAGATTCTAAACAGACTTCAACCTGTTAGCATTAGGTTACTTGCATGAGACTCAACTAAACCAACATACCTATGAAAGGAGAGAACCCAGAACCGAAAAAATCCTAAAATATATCATCCAACCCTCACAAATAAAAAACAATAGTAGCACAACAGTACGACCAACTCATAATAAAAAATGACAACAAATTACTCAAAAAAAGTCATATAATGTAGCGCTATGGTGGATGGAACCTAAGGAGTGATATTAAGGTCAACGCAAGGGTGGAAAACCCCCATAAGGGGTCACACTAGTCATCATCAAGATGGATGTCAACATTTAAGGGCTGTATAGCTCAACATTACCATGCAAGGGTCAATCACGAGTCACCACAAGGCTAAACATCACATACACGTAAACATGCAAGTCAACGTAACATAACAACACAACATGACATCGTACTAGGATCATGCACATCAAGTCAACGTGAGGGTAGGTTACCCAACCTTCTCAATTGTATGTGGTCATACGTCTCATGTGTATCATGCAAAGAGTGGAAGCTCATAATCATCATCACTGGATAAGGAAGCTCATGTGTTCATCTCATGTGGTCATCTCATGTTCCTTAGTTTAACTTAGTAAGGGGTAGCCAACCCCTTGAGGATAACCATAGTCCTCAAAATATGTCACACATATTCAAAAATAAGCTATGCACTGACTAATGCAAATACAAATCTTAAATGTATACAACAACATTTTTTTTTTGTTTTTTTTCATAAAGTCCAAGATGGGGACATCTAATTCGTTGTCATTTCCCGTTTAAGTTGATGTGCCCTCTCTTTCTGTTGATTGTTTTTGTATTCTCTCATGTACCATAATTCTGGTATGTCGAATAGTAGGGCATGGAGGTCGCTAGAGAGGGGCATCATCTACAAAAACCAAGACAATTATATATATAGTTATTATTGAGATACGTATTTCATTATTTCCAATATCATTACAACGATATTTACCTGTTAGTTGACTAGATGAGACAACTAGAGTGTTCATCGGTTCTTCCATTTGTTCCTCTTCCATTTGAGCATGAGCAGGTACATGCTCTACCATTCACACAAGAAAATTTATTACTACGTGTCATCAATTACATATTTGAAATCATATTAAATACTTATATTTTATAGCATACATACCTGAATGGATAGGCCGGTCGCCACCAACATGAGGTAACTCCCCACCATCATGTGGTACCTAATCAGTACTGCTACAATCACTGCTTTTGTTTCTCTCACCTTGAAAACCAAAATATACATTTATTTTTCAATGTAATCATTCATGAATATATTACACAAGTCTATAAAAACATAAGGGCAAGTACACCAAGGTCACTCAAGTACACTATTGTCACACTACCTTGTCCATCATTCTCACTAAGACATTGTTTCAATTCAAACATAATATGGTAAAATTACAGTCATGGAGGCATTGTGGTGAGCTTATAGAATGAGAGATAAAATTTAGTTAAAATGGAAAAACCAATATTGATTTAACTATTGTAAGATTTTATAAATGGGAGGAAGATGGCTGGAATAAGGGAACCTAATAGTGTTGTTAGGGCGTTGACCACTTGAATCATCCCTTATTGAATTTGAAAGGCTGAGTTGATCATTTGTCATTGATCAACATGGAGAACTGACCATATGGATTTGAAATCGTCAATGGAGTTCAATTAGTGTAGTCAATATGAAGACATGATCTTGAAAGTGATAGTTGTCAATATTGGATTCATAGTGTCTTTTTGATTATGCATTCAAACTTATTAGGCCTCGTAGTAAATGTAATGTATTTATGTAATTGATCCAATATTCTTGTAATAATGTGATGTGGGAGTATGTTGTTGATTGTCTAGATTTTTTTTCTGAAGGAAAAATCATATTTTTTATTAATAGATGAATGGATAATTACATTCTTAAGATGCTCACCACACTTTGTTAATTAGGCTAGTTGAATGTCTAGATAAAGTAGTATAAAATATAGTTGATGATGAGTGCATGGAGAAACAAAAGGGAGTTCGGTGCCACCAATTGAGTGTTGGTATGTAGAAGGAACAAAAGGCACAAACCAATGTGCACATGAGAATATGAATAATTTTGCAGAGGAGATGAAAGGTAGGAATTTGAAGAGGTTCTTACATTACATTTAGGTCAAGATAGAATTGTTGTAGCCTCCTGGTTGTGAGTGTTGGAATCTCAAAGGTTGGATGCAAAGAGAATAAAGTGACGCAACAAAGAAATTGGGTAAACTTCAAAGGGAAGCATGATGAATTAAAGAGAAAGAGAGTTGATATTAGATTGGAACGCAAGGAAAAAGAGGAGTTGGAATTCAAGAGAAGGTGTGTATTTTTCTATGAAAAATGTTTCCAAGAGAAGGAAAGCATAATGAGGTTGCAGGGAAGACCAAGTAAAATGGTTCATGTAAGAGGAAGATCAATAATTCAGTGATCAAATGCCATAACCAAATCCATCAAAATAAGAAAGAGCGTTTGTAGAACTTGTGAATTTTAGAGGTGAGTGGAGACTAAGATTGAAAACATTATGCTGAGAAGCAACACATAAGATGTAAAAGTGTGTAGAGGAAAGTAGTTCAAAGAGTGAAGACAAAAAAAATTGGAAACTAAGTATGTTTCTAGTATTAATCTGTCACAATAATCTAGGGACTAAACACAAGTCTCATCAAATATTAATAACAATAATTCATGAAAATGGTGTAATTGTGCTACAAAATGAGTAGCCGCTCTATATATTCACATAAAGAATGAGCAATACAATACACAATCATGCTGCAAGCATGAATGACAAAGAAATTTGAATTCCCAAGGAGGTCATTCGAATTGAATGAGTGAGTCTAGCTTAACTGAATGTAAGCCAAAGTCAACAGTCAAGTTAACCACTGATCAAAACCCTAATTGACTCAACTGAGCCCTAACTGAAGTTGAAGTGCAATAAATGACTGATTCTAACTGAAATTAGGTCAGACACATGTCACAGCAAGCCAACCATCAAGTCGTAGCACATCAATGACTCCAATGAACCCCGATGACGTTAACTGAAGTGTAATAAACATCAGAAGTGGTTGGAGGCGCCCCTGTTGACTCCAATTCATTAAATAATTAATTTAATTATGGAGGGTTCCTTCACTACTCTATTTAACTGATTGTAACCATCAGTTAGAAATATGGGGCATTAATGACACTCATATCACCCCCGGAGTGCTCCAGTTAGCCTCCCCGAATGTAAGAGAAGGCTAAGTTAGCCTCCTTGATTGAAGGTAGGCATGGGTGTGATCTAGTTGATGCCATCTAGTGCTTCTTTGATGTCAATTAAGTCAATAATACTTAGGATAGTGGTTTAAATAGGCCAAATTGACCAAAATGAGTGTGTAAGGTGGTAAATGTCTCCAACACCCCCCCTTAATCTATACTCAGGAGGAGTTAGAAAACATAAAATGCATAAAAATGCTAGGGCCCAGACAAATATGGCCATAGGTCACCCTGTACAATACTAAAACTGAAACAATGCTAAAAAACAAACTAAGTGAGGAAAAGAGGGAAAACCTAGTGGGAAACCCCCCCCTCAAGCTGAACACTGAAAGTATATAATCACCCCGATGGACTCACCCCCAACAGTGAATGGAGGTAAGTGAACTTATTTTCTAAAAATATCTTGGTGAAGATGTCTGCAATCTACTCATCAGTCGGGCAGTATTGCAGAATGATGGTCTTGTCATGCACTAGCTCCCTGATATAGTGCATGTGGATCTCTACATGCTTGTTCCCTTTCCTGGTAACTGGATCTGTGGATATCATAATATCACTTTTATGTCACAAAAGAGTATAGTGGAAAAAGTACTACCAAGATCAAACTCTGAAAGAATGCCTTGCAACCAAACTGCTTGGATGCAAGCATTCACCGCTCCTCGATACTCAACCTCTGCTGAAGACAATGCTATGGCAGCCTGCTTTTTTCTAGACCAGAAAATGGGGCCACCACAAAACATGAATACATATCCATAAGTAGACTTCCGATCAATATAATCACCCTCCCAATCGGAATCTATGTATCCAACTAACTCTAGCTCGGAGTTTACATGATAGTGAATGTCGTAGGTCCTGGTTCCTTGAATATACTGGAGGATCCTCTTGGATTCCTTCCAATGAATATCATGAGGCTGCTGCATGTATATTGATACAGAATTCATGGCATAACATATATCAGGCCAATAATGTGTCAAGTAGAACAAACTACCAATCCGTTGTCGATAGATAGTGCAGTCCATGGGAGGTGTGCTTTTTCCTTCTTCAAGGCTGATCCCTGAGAGGAAAGGGAATGGTTCAGGCCTACATTTAGACATGTTAAACTTGAATAACAATTCTGATATGTATTTGGAATTAGTGACCATTATCCCATCAGAATTTTTCTCAATTTCGAGCCCCAAAAATTGTTTTAAGAGCCCCTAATCGCTCATTTGAAAAGCATTGTGGAGAGCAGTTTTGATGGCTAAAATATAAGCAAATGTGCTACCTATGATAAGTAAGTCATAAAAATATAAAAATACAATAATCAAATTACCATCAGACTGCTGTATATACACATTTGGATCTGATCTACACCTTTGGAAGTTTTGCGAGAGAAGGAAGGCATCCATCTTGGAATACCACTCTCTCTTGGGGCATGTTTTAACCCGTATAGTGACTTCTTTAGCTTGCAAACCAAAGATGGATCAGAGATGTAGCCCTCAGAATTATTTATGTATATCTCCTCATGAATATCTCCATGCATAAATTCTAACTTAACATCCATATGATGCACTTCCCAGTGCTTAGATGCTGAAATTGCCAAAACAAGGCGGATGGAGTCCATTTTTGCAACCGGTGCAAAAGTATCATGGTAGTCCACTCCTTGGACCTTAGAGAAAAATTTTGGCACCAGAATTAAATTATATTTTCAGGTTCTTCCATCAGCACAAACCTTGGTCTGAAACACCCACTTGCATTGAAACAATTTCCTTCCCGGAGGAAGAGAAACTAGCTCCCAAGTAGTGTTTTTCTGAAGAGAATTCATCTCTTCATCCATGGAAACTTTCCATCTCGGATCCTTCAGAGCATGGTATTAGGATTTTGGGTCTGAAATAATCATCAAATAACAATTTTTAGACAGCAAATTATCAGGACAAGAGAGCGCAATCGCTGCTCTTTGGAAATCAGACCGGGTTCTCCTTGGATCATCTGGATTTCCAATGTTATCTCCTGTGGAGGAGAGTTTCTGTAAGGCCCATGTGGTAAGATGATTTTGTACTTTAGGTTATGATTCAGCATCTTATTTTTTCTGCACACTGATATCAGAAATAATAGGATCCAAATCAGGGTCATCACCCCCAATTTCATCATCCAAATATTCAGCAGAATAGGAAGGAAATTCAACAGTTTTATCCTTCACTAGTTCCATTTCCTGAAGAGGCTCATTGAACTTGACACTCCTTTCGATGATGATATGTTTTGTTTTGATATCCAACAGATTGAAACCTTTTGATTCATCAGGATACCCAATAAGCAGACATTTTGATGCTTTGCGGTTGCAAATCCCTTCTTTTATCAAGTGGAATCCGGGCCCATGCAGTGGACCCAAACACCCGCAGGTTCGACACATCCATTTTGTGTCCGAAGTATGATTTGAAAGGGGTATTCCATTTCATGAATTAGTGTGGAAATTTGTTCTGAATGTATTCTACAACATCATGCATGGGTTCAGCCCACAAATTTGTAGCCAACTTCTTTGATTCCAACATACAGGTGGCCATCTCCTTGAGAGACCGATTCTTCCTTTCCGCTACACTGTTCTGCTGGGGAGTGTAGGGAATTGAATGTTGGAACTGAATACCACTTTGGAAACATATGTGTAGCAAATCATTACTAACATAATCCTCACCATTATCATATCTCAAGATCTTGATCTTAATCCCAGATGCATTCTCGATCAAGGCCTTCAGTTCAGTGAATTTTTCACATACTTTAGACTTAATTTTGAGAAAGAAAACCCATGTATACCTTGAAAAATCATCAATAAAAGTCAAAATATACCTTGATCCATTCATGGATTTGATAGGAATTATATTTCTAATATCAGAATGTATCAGCCCCAATATGCATGTATCTCGGTTTGCCTTTCCCCAATCATACTTGTGCTCAGGGTGTTTTCCAACCACAAAGCCCTTGCAAATTCCAGTGGTTTCCTTGATGACCGGGAGGCATTCAAACATGGATTTTTTCTATAATTTCTAAAAATATTTGAAATTTATATGGCCAAACCTTTCATGGCACAACCTACTAACTTCATTTCCATGAGTTAGCAGTGCGATGGGCTTTTCATCCGCCACAAAGTGGGAGAACTCATAGGATTTTGCATGATGGTTTGCAAGGCCTTTAGCACTGAGTTTCCCGGATGCAAGTTCCATTATCTCAACATCATTCAAGATGAAAGATACTCTCTTAGGCACTCATGTATGTGTCATCTGATAGAAACTAAGGAGATTTGATTCCAGAGATGGTACATACAAAACATTTGAAAAATAGCCATTCTCAAGATCAACCGTACCTTGTCCTTCTGAAATGATGGTGGAGTCATCTCCCATGTGGATGGGGATGGATTTTCTAGCATATAAGGATGAAAAGGAGTCTCTTTCATCCATCATGTGGTTCGAAGCTCTAGAATCAATCAAGAGTGCTTTGGACTTCGAAGTGCTTGCCATGAGGGCATGACCTTTTTCATGCTGTGGTTCCTGATCTTGCTGATCTCTCCTCCAAAAGCTTTCCAGAAGATTGATGTGATTTCTCTCAAGGAGAGAGGTAGCTTCATCAAGATTCTTCTTCATGCAAGCATGTTCAGGGTGGAATCCCTTCCTGCAGTATGAACACTTGACTTTTTCCTTTCCATGATGTCCTTTCCCTTTGTTCTTCTTTGAGATGGAAGACTCATCATGCTACTGGTTTTCAACTTTAGGATTAGGAGATTTGAATTTAGTTTTTGGGTTCTTTTGCTAATTTCCTTTACCCTTTATATCTTTGGGCCCCGAGACATGGAGGGCTTGATCACGGGAGGATCTGAAGATCCCCATCTGGACAAGCTTATCATGTTCACTTGTTAGGGACTCAATGAAGGAATTGAGTGTAGGCATCTTCCATCCAGGGGTTGTGAGCTTCCCTGCATGGAATGTAGAGACAAAATATAAATAATCAGCTCCAAGTTTGGAGAGTATGGTGAGGATGAGCCAATCATCCTCCTTCTCCATTTTGCATTGCTTCAACAGTAAGACAATGTGCTTGAACTTTGTGAAAAAGTCATTCAAGGTCTCGAAATTGGAAGGCTGGAGAGACATCAATTCATTTTTGAGCTGGTAAAATCTCAAATCATCCTGCTTTCCATACAGGTTTTCCAATTTGTGCCAAATTTCCTTTGAAGTATTCAATCCAAAAATATGGAAAAGAAGATCCCAGGAAACAGAGAGGCACAAGAATCCAAATGCTTCATCCTTCTTGTTCAGGAATCTAGATTTGTCTATTGCAGAACCAGGCTCTTCTTTAGTGTCCATGGTGACCCTATAGAGTCCTATGGAATGTATCTAGATCTCCATGTCTCCTTTCCATGAGCGGAAATTAAACAGATTCAAAAGATCTATAGAAGAAGCCATTTGAATCTGCTGGAGCGAATGCTTTCACCTGTCAAAAACCTGAAAAATCACAACAAAAGGGGCAATGTAAGGCTGAAAAGCCTGCACATTTTAGGCTTTCATCACACCCAACATAGTCAATCAAGCAAGATTGATCAACAAGTTCTTTACTTGGGGTATTTAGTGGTAAGCCTTGGATTCTGGTGCAGTGATGGATTTTTGAGCTATTGCTCAATTTTCATGCAAGATCTGTCAAAAACCTTGTTTTTGAGAGATCTGAGCTTTGTCCTTCCGTGAGAACTGATACCATATTAATATTTCACAGTAATCTAGGGACTAAACACAAGTCTCATCAAAGATTAATAACATTAAGTCATGAAAATGGTGTAATTGTGCTACAAAATGAGTAGCTGCTCTGTATATTCACACAAAGAATAAGTAATAAAATACAAGATCATGCTACAAGAATGAATTACAAAGTAATTCAAATTCCCAAGGAGGTCATTCAAATTGAATGAGTGATTCTATCTTAACTGAATGTAAGCCACAGTCAACACTCAATTTAACCACTGATCAAAACCCTAATTGACTCAACTGAGCCTTAACTAAAGTTAGAGTGCAATAAATGACTGAGTCTAACTGAAATTAGGTCAGACACATGTCACAACAAGCCAACCATTAAGTGGGAGTGCATCAATGACTCCAAGGAACCCCGATGAGGTTAACTGAAGTGTAACTGAACATCAGAAGTGGTTGGAGGCACCCCTGTTGACTCCAGTTCATTAAATAATCAATAAATAATCAATTTAATGATGGAGGGAACCTTCACTGCTCTGTTTAACTGATTGTAACCATCAGTTAGCAATATGGGGCATTAATGACACTCATATCACCCTCGGAGTGCTCGAGTTAGCCTCCTCGAATGTAGGAGAAGGATAAGATAGCCTCCTTGACTGAAGGTAGGCGTGGGTGTGATCTAGCTGATGCCATCTAGTGCTCCTATGATGTCAATTAATTCAATAATACTTAGGATAGTGGTTTAACTAGGCCAAATTGACCAAAATGAGTGTGTAAGGTGGTAAATGTCTCCAACTTGTAGGAAGGCATTAGACCTTAAATTGAGCATTTTCTAGTATATATTGATTTTTATCTTGCAAGTGAATGAATTTATGTTCTTCATTTTTTGCTACAAATATCCTCTGAGGCATCAACCTAGGTTTGCATGTCCTAAACTATGACCATTTCCTAAGAAAATGCATCATAATTTCCTATATTATTCTTCGAGGACATTGTACCAGATAGAATGGTTGACATGTTTCTCCCCTAGTAAATATATTTTGTATAATGTCGATGTTATGTTTTATATGTTTACATATATATTTCAAAGCAATATGTGCTTCGGTACATAATAATTGAATTGAGAGTTTATCATTTAGATTATTGATTATACCTAAACTTGAGTCTAAGCAACATCAAAGCCAAAGGATTATTTTAGGTTGTAGTGTCGAAACTGAAGAAGAAATCAAATATTTGGCATCAACAAAATTGTAGCTTTCTAATATCTAAGAAGGACATGATTCTGGTGGGGGAAGTGCACTTAATCTAGAAAATATTCATAAATCCACTAAGTCCATTACATATCCTCAAAGCAAATTCAAGTTCAAAATGGAAACAACTCAATGGAAACCCTAGAGAGAGAGAGACTGATTTTACCAAAGATGTGAGGCCATCCGATAGTGGGTGTTTAAGAAAGGCAAGGATTCACTTAAGGGTAAAAATAATTATGATGGAAATATTTATAAAGGTATTCATGACTACACCGATCACAAAGCAGGTTTAAGAAGAAAACACACAATTTATGGAGAAAAAGTTGGTGGTGCACTTGGACCTCTTAGGGATTATGCTCATATTAGGTCTTCTAAAAGATTTGATTATCAAATCAATATTTGTAACGTCTAAAAGGAGATTAATTATAGTTGGTATGGGGATTCGTGAAACCATTCATTTATTAAAACAATTTGTCATATTAAGATCATTCCAATGCTTATGAAGTTTCAAGTTATCACATATACAAATTTCACATAACATAGAATTCAAGTCTAAATTAATGTGAGAAAATTGAACATGCACATATGGTTTTATTTACCTCTGTGTGCATCAATGGAGAAATTGGGGTTTGCCACAATCTTTTTCGACGTTCCAGAACATGTTGAAAACCATACTTGAATCCATCCCTCAATTTTTATTTAGTGGCTGCCTCTTGAAAAGCATTTCCATACAATGCATAACACCATAAAAATTGCTTGTGATAAATCAATTATTTGTTCACTACAGTTACAAAAAATTTGGAAACAAATAAAGATTGTTTGATTCTTAAAATTCATGCTCTTAGTTTTTGATATCGACCCTGGCCCAGTTGGTGCTACCCATGTTTCTATACTCTTTCCTTTGTCACTCTTTTAGAAATAATAGATCAATGCTATGTGCAATGATGCTAAAAAGAATCACAAGAAATAGATCTTGCTACTAAGAATTCTCACAAGCATACACAGGAAAAATAGAGAGAAGAAAAGAGACTAAATCACATGAATGAAGAGATGAATATTGGTGTGTATCCTTCCATTGAATAAATATGATTAATAGTGTACATAAATAGTACATCGCTCATAGGAAAACCTAATTGTATGGAAACAACTCATAAAGCTCAAAAAGGCTAACTTACCAAAATATAGCAAACCCCCATAGGTGGCTAAAGCACTTACCAAATCTATCAAGGACCTCACGAGTTGGCAAAAGCATGAGTGAGTTTTCAAGGAGATGGAAAAAACATTCTAATCCTAGAAAATGGATAAAAAATAATGGAGGATGGGTTGGAAACAAAAGCTCCCAGTTTCCTAGTTGACTAGCTTTTATCTTATCCATAGAAAAGCAGGAAAAGCAGAAAAAGAAAAATAAAGTAGAATTTGTTGTAAAGTCCTGTATACTAATTCTGGATGGTCAAAAGGTGGTCAATATCAACCCAGAATTGGAAATAAATCATTCCTAGGATATAGATGGCATGTATTGACTTTAAGGTGCAAGTGGATGCCAACTAATTAAGCTAGTGGGTGAATAATTAACCAAACAATGATTAATTATTTTATCCTAAGTTGTGAGTGGGTTTAATAAATTCCAACAACTCTAGAGGTGTCACGGATCCTATGAAAGGTTTCAAATATGTTATATATCACAACTTAAAATAATTTAAAAGGACAAAAAAAATTGAATATTTTTCATTGAAAATATGATATGTGTCATATCTTCTTGAACCGAGTGGCTGCGTCTTTCCTTGTTTTCTCAATGCCTTCTCCTTTGCATCATCCATGAGAACCTTCCACTCCTTCTTTGGAACCATCGAAGGACACTCATATTTAGTGTTAATTTGCAAATTGTCCCTATAATCTGCCCCGACATATTTCAAATTTAAGCTAGCTGCTGTAGTGACACCTTTTCTGTTGAAGGTATCACCAAACAAGTTAACAATGTGGTTCATCAAATCATCGTTCAAAATTTCAGTTTGGGAATTCCACCGTGTACGAATCCTGGGCCCAAAAATCCCCAACACCTTCTCATGCAGGTTCTTATAAAAAATATTATTTCCTACAAAAAAATATGATCATTAATTAAAAATACTTTGAGGTATGTGGCTTTGAATTGCATGAAAAGAAATTGAATTAATTAAATAATACCTGCAATCTTTGGTATCTTGATTGGAACACAGTCCTTTTCTACCAAGAATGTAACGGGAAATGATCCCTTGCTAACCACACTTACTTATCTAGGATAACAACTTTCACATTCGATGCTACTCTCCTCTCTAACATCCTGTGAAGTAGTAGTGGGTGAAGGGCCCTGCTGATCTCCAACATCTGGTGAGTTCATAGCATCTAAAGGGAATTTCTGGTCAGGAGAGTCAAATAGCCTCATTGGTACGGTAGATTGACAACGTGTTGAACCATCGCTACTACCAATACCAACATCTACAGCCTGTACTCGATGCACAGATGTTGTCTCCAAAAATTCCTACAATAATGAAAACTTTAATTGATTAGATCATATAAAAGATAGAGAACTAAAATAACATAAATGAATATATGTCATAGTTCATAAAATATTTCAAAGACGGAACTTACCCCAAATTGTACTATTGTTTTCCTCAAGTCACCAATTGTTGCTTTGATTTCTTTAGTCACGGGTCTGATTTTTATCAGTCTAAGAAGTTCTTGATTGGAATTTTTCAAATCCTTCTTCACAGTTCCCATTGGGTCATTTGAATAAAATATATCTTCCTTGGTGACAACCTCATCATCTTGATGTGGTGTGCTCTACAAACATCAATCAATAAAAGAAGTTAATTTATTTTTATTGTTAGAAAAATTCATGTAAAAATAATAACATGCATTTAATAATTTTTTTTACTTTAATCATGTTTAGGTATGATTAGGATAACATTTACATGATGGGACACCATTAGGGATTTCACACTGTGATCCTACCACAATACAAGTAGCAACACATATTTATATTGAAAAGTAAAAATTGAACCATGCTTAATAAACGTGATTAATGAAGAAAAAATTTAGTGTTAATATGACGATCACGTTTACCTGACCAGAAGCTACAAGCATGTTTTGAGTACCCCCCTGCAACAATATAATAAACATGATATCATATTGAAATATCATAGTGTTTACAATATGCCGGCACAATGTTTACAATAATTCCCGCAAGGGGCTTGAATAATTCCTGCAAGGGGGTCACAATAAGAAGATAAGGAAACCATCATACCCATAAGAAAACGATGTACCATAAATGTGGATAACCAACCCATTTTACCCATAGGACCAACAAGACAAAGGAATTTAATATTTGTCGAGCTATCAAAGAGTCATTTCACATATTTAAGTGAAATCATTGCTTAAAATTTCAATATGTTTGTATTGTATATATTGCATGGATATTGGAATATTGTCACATAGATATAAATTGGTATGAAGTCATGTTTTATTCTCAAACTTTAAGGATACCTATTTTAACTTGGCATCTTGGACTAATGATTAGATTTTCCATTGCATACATGATTTGGACTAGTTGAACTAGCTTGATAATGTGATATCCTACATTTTGAGAGCTTTTTCCTGAAACCTAGGAGCATTGAGTCAGTGAGTGGATGAAGAATAGTCATTAGACCTGGAAGAGATGTAGAATAAATTTGGTATGTATGGATGGAATTCTAGGAACCCCATCCTCTTGTACTAACTCTTTACCTGCAAGCACTAATACTGTGTAGGTATCCCTAGAATGCACGTAGTGAGTCCTATGTTATTATCTCTTACAAGCACTGAATGGGTGGGATGTGGTTATAACTTACCTTAGATATAGATACGTCACTTCCCATATTCCCTAGTATAGGAGTGTTGCCTCACCCCCTAAACTTACTTCCCGCATATCGTAGCATAGTACAACATGTTTCCACACAACTTCTTTATTATTTTCCTCAAATCTTGTTATTAGCTTAGATATACTTTAACTTCTATTAGCTACTTATAGTTACTTGCGTCAGGTTCAAATAACCTACAGTTCTCTGGATTCTCTTACCCTCCACCACATAGACAGTACAGTTCGTAAAAGGGATAATTGAATTCAGTAAGTATGAGGATTAGGTCCCACCAAATCTGTAGCATAGGATCCAAGGGATGAGTGTAAAGATGTTTCCAATGAGGAAATAGATATAGGTTTCAAAGTATAGTTCCAAGCTTAGTAAAAAGGATGAGTTTAAGAGGTCCCAAGGAAGAAGGTCCAAAGGATTAATTTGATGAGTTTAAAAAGGATGAGTTTCAAGTCCCACCAAGGCGTAGGTCTGATGCATAGGTTAGGATAGTCCCACAAAAGTGTGATTTCCCAAGGCTAGTCCCAAGGATTAGGTATGAGGCCATAGGGTCCAAAGGAAGAGTTTCGGGAGGTTCCCGAGTTGTAGGTGTGATTCATAGGGTGGGTAAAAAGGAAGGATGAAAAGTATGTTTCAAAGACATAGGTAATAATCCGAGGTTCCCAAGGTGTAGGTATGATGTTGAGTTTTCAAAGTGTTTTACTCCCAAGGATGAGTGCATAGGTTGGAAGGTCTAGTGAATAATTATAGTTCAAATGATTTTCATTATAAACATGCATATCCAAACATGATAAGAAGATAAGCACTAGCTCAATGGTCCTTAAAAACCTCACTGTAAATCCCGGTAGAAGCCCATACCTCACTAGATAAGATCTTGGTCATGATTTATCCTCCTCACCTAACCGGAGTGTACCATCCCATACCTAGCTGAATAGGTATCAGGACAGATAGTACAAGCCATGAAATGCCTTACAAGAGAATACAAGATCATATATCTATCCACATTGTATATTTATCCACTATCCATATGCGGCATTGATTGTTAGGGTATGTAGTAGAAGGGATGATAGGAAGTAGGTGAAGTATTTTTTTGTATAAAACCATCCATCCTAATCAATTGGTGGAGGGAATATAGGAGAAAACCCTGATTGTATCTATCAATAAAACCTTGACTGCAATTTATGGAGGGAAGATAGGATCAACTATCATACATGCAAAGCATTATATATTATGTTAGAAAATGAGTTAATGGATTAAATGAAAGCAGTTGACTTACTGAATACATATCCGTCGGAAAAAAATATACTTGTACTAGATCTACTACTGGTTTTTAACCAACTTGTCCCAAATCTTTCTTAGCCTATGATTTTCCTGATACCTTAGTGACCTTCACCTTTGCTTATGGGTATTGATCTCAATCTATCAATGTCCCTCTGCGTAGCTTTTGGATATGAAGGGGATGGAAAAACTTGAGCATATAAATCCCCCAAAGTTGGGAGAGATCAAAATTTAGATGAAACCCATCGCCCACCCAATAAAAAGAATCCTATATGAAGAACCCGTACTACAAACATTGATTCAAACAAGAAATTGATCTATGTTTGGTGGAACTTAAGGGGTTCACCACACTCACAAGCTATATTTCTAGTTGTGTCAAGGAAGGGGTTCTATGAACTAACAAGAGATGATTCCTCTCAGTAGTAGGATTCTCTACCAAATAACCCCTCTTTTGGTTAGCACCTCTACCTCCTCTATGTGCGGGAACCAATCACTGTCTCCTATTTGTTGTAATTTATTTTATGATATACAATAATGCATTGTTACCTTGTAAATTAGGGCACAACTTATCACAACTAGCAATTTATGGAGGGATCCATGAAACTAGTGCATGCCCTAAGTCATGGAGTCAAACGAAAATAAAAGCAAGTCTTCGTGTTCGATTATATATAGCCATATGAATTCTTAAATATTCTTTGTGTAATTTATATTTATTTATTCACATAGTTTATATGTTTTTGTAACATAGTTTATATGTTTTTGTAACATAGTTTATATGTTTTTGTAAAGGTGTGCCTCTTTATATGTACCTATGAAAGGTCTCTTTCAATATATTTTGTAAATAAATTCTTACTTGGCTTATTGCCTTATGTTCTATTTATTTGGTGCCATTTAATTACCGATTCAAATATTTTATATTTTATGTAAATATGTAACTTTTATATATATTTATGAAGGTTTTTGTTAATGGGTTCTAGTTCAAGTGGTTAGGAAGAAATATTGTTATCCTTCATACTTAAGTTCAATGAATATATTAAGTTTTTAATGAGTAAATTGTTGTAACGACCTTGAGCTCTGTATTGACAACACCTTAAACAAAAATACCTAATAGATTTCCTCATGATTATATTTGATAGAAAAGTATGTACAAAAAGTCTATTTCAAATGATATATAAATTTGTAGTGTCCAAATATATTGAAAGGATGATAAAGAATACATTCTATAGTGTCCAAATATATTGGAAGGCTAATAAATAATGAAGAGATCTAAGATGCGATTCTCAATGGGGATAATCATTTGACTAGGAAAGATATAAAGAAAAATAAAGAAGAGTTTTATAACTTGATTCTATTGCAATTTCTTTATCATATTAGCCTTCTTTCAAGGAAAAATCTTCATTTTAGTGTTGAAATTATCAGATGATAACATTGATGACAATGATGATTATAACATTAACGATGATGAGGCTGAGGCTGAGGATGAGGATGAGTTTTATTATCATTTCGATGATGACAATGATGAAGATGGTGATGATGACGATGATGACGGTGATGAATATGGTGATGATGACGATGATTACGATGATGATGATGATGATGGTGATGATGACGATGATGACGGTGATGAAGATGGTGATGATGACGATGATTACGATGATGATGATGGTGATGGTGATGATGATGATGATGATGATGCTAATGAGGAAGACACTGAGGATGAAGATGACGATGATTATGATGATACCATTGATTATTATAAAGATGAAGATGATGATGGTTGCGATTATTCTAATGAGGATGAACATGCTGATGACGATTGTGATTATTCTAATGAGTATGAGCATGATGATGATGATGAGGATGAACATGATGATGATAACATTGGTGATGATGATGATTATAACATTGATGACGATGAGGCTGAGGATGAGGATGAGGATGAGGTTGAGTATGATGTCAATGATGACGATGATGAAGATGGTGATGATGATGGTGATGAAGATGGTGATGATGACGACAATGATGGTGTTGATGATGGTGATGATGATGATAATGATGCTGCTAATGAGGAATACACTGAGGATGAAGATGATGATGATTATGATGATACCATTGATGATGATGATGATTATGATACCATTGATGATCATAAAGATGAAGATGATGATGGTTGTGATTATTCTAATGAGGATGAACATGATGACGATGATTTCGATTATTCTAATGAGTATGAACATGATGATGATGATAACATTGATGACGATGATGATTGTAAAATTGATGATGATGAGGATGAGGTTGATTATGATGTCGATGATGACGATGATGAATATGGTGATGATGACGATGATGATGGTGTTGATGGTGATTGTGATGATGATGCTAATGAGGAAGACAATGAGGATGAAGATGATGATGATTATGATGATAACATTGATGATGATGATGATTATGATACCATTGATGATCATAAAGATGAAGATGATGATGGTTGCGATTATTCTAATGAGGATGAAAATGATGATGATGATTGCGATTATTCTAATGAGTATGAACATGATGATGATGATAAGGATGAGAATGATGATGACGATGAAAGATGGTGATTATAAAATTGATGATGATGAGGCCGAGGATGAGGATGAGGTTGATTATGATGTCGATGATGACGATGATGAATATGGTGATGATGATGACGATGATGAATATGGTGATGACGATGATGATGATGGAAATGATTATGATGATGATGATGCTAATGAGGAAGACAGTGAGGATGAAGATGACGATGATTATGCTCATACCATTGATGATGATGATGATGATTATGATACCATTGATGATCATAAAGATGAATATGATGATGGTTGTGATTATTCTAATGAGGATGAACATGATGATGATTCTGATTAAAACATTGATGATGTTGAGGATTATAACATTGATGATCATGACTCATCATCAATATGATCATCATCATATGACTCAACATCTGTATCATCATCTGGTCGAGAATCGCTATCGTTGAAAGGATCGCTCATATCAACATCATCATCAACATAATTTTAGGTTATATATTCATCATCAATATCTTCATTGAGTACTACATTATTTTCTATGTCATTTGGATGATCAACTTCTTGATCAGATTCTTCATCTAACACATCTGCAATGACCAACTGCTCCTGATCTGCATCACCTTCTTCTTCGACATTGTCTTCTTCCTCTACATTATAATTGATCGGTATTCCTCTTGGATAATATCTAACAATGTATGACCAACCTACTTTACCCGGTGCCTTTGAGAAAAAATACTTGCTCACATCGACTCGGAAGAACATAAGGCTCTGTACCCGGTTCAAGTTCCCTTCTATTAACCATGGTAAATCCATTGGCATGCCCAATAACAATTTTTTCAAGATGACGTTCATTTATTCGCAGCATGTACCAATTTACCTCAAACAAACTATTTTAAAGGAGTTAAAGCACACTCAATTATATCTTCCAAATAACCATAGTACATATTTTCAGATACTTCTAGATGCTTGTTACTTCTAGAGGAAACATTAGTGACTTGAAAAACTACAGTTATCTCACAATCGAATGTTTTCTTCTTGTCATCCAACTTTTTGATGTGAAATTTACGACCATTGGACCACATAGCCTTGTGGTGTATCAACTGCATCATGCCCGACTCAGTAAATAAATTTATAAGAAGAAATAAAAAAAGAAATACATTTATATAATGGGAAACAACGAAAAAAATGATCATGGTAAATATAATTGCCTTTTAATATTTTAAACCACATGCTAAATCAATTTCCCTTTGTGCAAGTTCACCAGGATATTCTTCTCGATGACAATGCACTATTTTAATCAATTTACTCACCTCTTCCCATGATAAGGTACCATAGAATTCTATACATCGTTCTATCCATTCCTCCATCCAATCAAGATTGTTTGCAATGTATAAATGTAGTGCATCCCACATGCATCCAACTATATGGAAAAATAACAATTAAGAATTGTAAATTAGCTATCATTAAAGGCAATTAAGTTTACCTTAAAATACTCATGGAATAATAAAAATTACATGAGTAAGATATACATACATACATACATACATACATACATACATACATACATACACACACACACACACACACACACACACACACACATATATATATATATATATATATAAGAAATTGAAAAAATCATTGTATAATAAATTAAATCTACACCATCTAATTACCTTTCACTTTCCTCGTTCTACCTTTCCCCAACAGGATCTCCCCTTCAAATTTGTTGATGGAGTTGACATGCAAAATGCGAGGAAGATTGATGTTTTTTGCTAAATTTGGAAGATACTGACTAATGTACACCATGGATTGATATACCATATATCCTTGCACAATATAACCCTCAAGACATGCTCTTTTTCTAACAAAATCCTTCAATGACTTCAAATGCCTTTCCACCATCCACATTGATCTTGTGTGTATAGGTCCACACAATTCAATCTCCTCAACTTGGTGTATGAGATAGTGTTATTGTGCATTGAAAAATCCTGGAGGTAAATACTTATACATTTCACACATTAGACATGGAATTTCTCTCTTCCAATACCTAATATATTCTTTATGGATTTATTTAGATGAAATCCACCTACAAATAATGCAAGAAATAACAATGACCAACAAGATTGAGGCATATACAATAAAGTTCCAAGATTTAAAACACAATATGTCAATAAGCTATACAATAAAGTGAACACACATCTGCATGCATATAAATTGTTACTTACCTTGTGTATTTACCAAGATCATATATGACTTGTTTTATGTTGTCATCAAAGCTATTTGGGAGAGATAGAGGTAGAACATACTGTAACAAAAGAAAATCATTATTTATTTCCAAATAAGAGACAACAATTACTAAAAATATGTACTAACTGGAAATTATATACGTAAATAATTACAGTAATGAATGTATGCCAATCATGAGTTTTAACACCACCAAAACCATCTTTTTTGTTAAGATATTTTGTATGTTCGACGAAAACCCCGTCGAAAACCTTATTTTCTGAATGACCTCTTTTATATCATTGTTTTGTTGCTCCGTCAATAACCATGGAAGACTAATATTTCGGCCCCCCTCTCCAACATTGGAATTAATTACACTTTACAATGCATGATTGACTTCTGCAATGTCACTACAAAATTTTCCAATATTATCTTTGTCATTCCTTCCATCTAAGATTTGTCATATCATTTTTGTTACATTATTCCCGATATGCATTGTATCGAACAAATGAGCTATTTGTATATGCTTATATTAAGGAAACCTACTCAATTGTATGGGATAACCCTTCATTCCTCGTGGAATCCCACTCATGCCTTCACAAAATTCATTAAACATAAATGAAAACACATTAACAATCATTCATGACACCCATGTTAGAGAAAGTTCAATAAAAATATAAAATCCATAATATTACATATTTATATGTTGCATATACAATTTGCATACCATCATGATTTCTATTATATTTCAACTTCCATACGTGAGGTGCCATTCTTCATGGTTTCTTCCCATTCTCTTCTTTACCATTGATTTTTTTTTTCTCGGTAGTTCAATACCTATGGTTCTTAGGGAGGAAGTGCATGTACTCATTAAACACCTCCTTTTCTAAACTTCTTGAACGATGGGATTTTATCCTATGACCACATACTGGACATGCAAATTTTCCCTTTGTTTGAAGACCTGTAAGATATATGTATTAATGTTATATAAGCATCAAATATTATTCATTTAAATAAAAATTCATGATATTTACCTTAAAAACATATTATTTTAAAGTGCAACAGAAATTTACAACACAAAAATGTGTTAACCCGGGAGCGTCATGAATTGTCCATGCAAGTATTCCATGGAACTAAAATTGTTTCTTCCCTATTGATCTAGAGATGTCATACATAATGATGCCATCCCATAAATTAAATAGCTCATCTATAAGAGGCTCAATATATACATTCATATCTTTAACTTGGTACTTACCTAATTTATTCAACATACGATGATATTTAGTTATGTGTCCCAATATATAAAAGGTGTTCTCATGCATCAATGAAACAAAGAAATGCAATAATATAATTAATCTAAAAAGAATACCTGGAATAATCATTGCCAACATTGTGTGCTCTCGCTTTATCGACATCCAAGGAGGAAGGTTATTGTTTATGATGAAAGCAACACACACTGAGTAAGTAGAACAAATCTCTCTAAATGGATTGAAAACATCAGCTACCAATGAAAGTCTAACATTACGAGGTTCATATTTAAAAATTGGCCATTTTATTCGATATTATTCAATGCAAAACCATCTGCAGGCATTCGAAGAACACCATCTTTACTTCTATTCTTTACGTGGAAATCCATTACTATGCTATACTTTGGCACCTGAATAGTCATTGGAAATGTGGAATCATGGGAATATAACGAAGAACATTGTGAGGCACCTTTTTTGTTACTTGATCAGTTCGATATCTACTAATTTGACATTGTGGCCATTTTTTTTCTGATGCATATTCTCCATAATATATAATATGATAATTAGGAAATACATCAATAGATTAATACTCCATTCTAATTTATTTCATAATCAATAATACCTCTCGACATGTGCATGGTAAATTATTTGATGGTGGAAATAGAAATTCACCCAACAGTCTGCAACATTGACAAAAAATGGAATGTAAACAATATAAATAAAAAATATTGCTTATCCCTAATTTATGAATTAATTAACACTAAAAATAGAGGAAAATAGTGAACTTTTCATACCATGTGAAGATGTAATTAATACATTACATACCTTAGGATCTGTGTGAAACAAGTGTTTGATAAACCATTCAAAACCTTTAAGTTCACCACCAACAATATAGCAGATAGAATATTTTTTGTTGAGCCTTCATAAAGAGGTTCTTGGTACTTCTCAAGTAGAGGAACATCATGAATATCATGGAGGTTTTCCTCATCCAATGGAGAAAATGTGTCTTGGATCAATCTATTTATCTAATCTTCATCATTTGTATCAATAACATCATCTTCGTCCATAGAATCATTAATAATTCAATCTTCAATATTATGATCTCCATGTTCCTCACCTTGTAAAGTAGTATTTCCACTATTATCTGACAAATAGCTCTCTAGCAGTCGACATTTAGGGGGAATTGTATTTATATTTACAAACAATGTAATAACATGAGTGTATAATATACAACACATTTATTTAAAATGATAAAACATTTTGTGAATACATGATCAGTACTATTACAAGAAGTATATTATCTAATGAATAACTTACCAATGGACGATATTCAAACCCCCCTTCATCGTGCCCCTTCTCCTTACAATGTCTCTCAGCACTTGTTCTTAAAATTATTCTCGTTCACAAACCCCTGCAATCATTGCAAGGGAAATTACAGTTTCCATCACACTTCGCCTCTAATGTTGCCTTAAAACTCGGCATACCTCTTATTATTTTCTTCCCAATTATATTTCTTTGACATTATAATAGCATATAAGAACCAAAAAAACTCAATCAATGTATAAGTAAATTAAATAGAGTAGATATATATATATATATATATATATATATATATATATATATATATTAAAGGAGACAGAAATTAAAGGACGTGACATGGAAAGTGAAAAATCTAATTAGTAAATCCAAGTTGACTTTACTTCGACAGGTTACATATCACAAACACCTGTCCTTTCCAAATTATTAAGGAATAAGTTACTATGGGGGTCTATTCTTACCACAAACCACTATATTTTCGATATTTAGTGGTAAAATTTAAATCCCCTCCAATGGTTATGTTCTCCCAAGTTAGGAAACATGATTTCTCACAACCACATGGGATCACAATGCTTAAACGATTTTTCACATAGGATATTACCACATTCTAGTATACCCCTCTAGAAATAATAAACTAAACAAAGAAAAATTTCCCAAATCAATGATGCTGCTTCTCTAATTAGTTCATATTCATATTTTTTAATCAGACAATGATTAAGAGACCAATCCCGATGACATTATATTTACTCATTGGAAAAAAATTAGTTCACTAACTACAAACCTCAATGCAAAACTAAAATTTTACAAAGATTTTGAAATTGAATAAATTTCATGTTCATCTAACCATTTTATCTATTCTAAATAAGAATATATAGTATTATCTAAAACACCCATTAATCTAAGACGAACCCATTATTTCTCATGTACCTTCCCTAAAACAATTATAAACTCTATCATAATACATTCAAATCAATACCTCCTAATCATCCATCTCTTGCCATGTTGGAATTGGACGTGTTAGTATTGAGGAGAAAATGAATAGTTGAATCACTTTGTGTATAAACCTACACATTAAAGGAGACAAAGAATTTAAAAATACTAACATGGAAACCAAAGGATATAAAAAATTCAATGTGTTAAACCAGTACCAGACTCTTGAAATCATAGATCGAACAATCAACAGAAAAATTGTTGCAACTATAGAAAATAATTTGATGAAATATGTCTTAAGAACATGTATTTATAGATCAATGATTGTGGTAGTTCCAGTGAAAATGCACAACGATCAAATTTCAACAATAATAAAAAGTCAATGACCGTTACTGTGATGACCGTTGATTTTCATGTGTTTCTCTTTCCTTCACTAAAGCGAAAAACATGTGTCTTCATCACAATAGTGAGGAACGTTCCTCGCTATAAATACACATAGTCCTTTATGTCGCAATAGCGATGATTATTAGGGGCCAGGACATTTTCTTTTCAATTTTTTTATCTATTTATCCACGAAAATTTCCATTTTAACTTATTCCTGGCAATATTTCGTGGAAATTTTGAGCCATATGTACTAGTGAAATAAGACATGAGAGCATGAGAAAGACAAATAAAAATGATCCATTGTAAAGAATATTTTGATAAAATTCTACAAGCCGTGTGCACAGACCAAAAGCGTTCCAAATATGACTCATTTGAGATGACGAGCTCTTTTGTGTTTTTTTCCATATGGGTTTCCATGTTAAATCCATGTGCCTTTTGTGTCTAAATATTATGAGTTTGTCGCAATTATATTGATATAATATTGTTGAATGTCAATGACAATGATGGTAAACATGCTTTAATTATGTACATGTTATATGCTATGAATGTGTCGACGGATTGACCTGCTTTCTTGTTGTGTATTTGTCGATGGTAGTCCATCCCTCTATTTCGCTTGAGTGGTATGTTAAATTTTTCCATGAATAAATCCCATTCCATAAATGTAGAATCCTGGTTTTGGCAGTCCCCATAGGTATATCGGGTGAGACCTCACTTGCATCGCAGGTGTTTTCAAAGGAGTTACATTTTGTCGGGTCGATATCTTAGGCTTTGTTGGACGGGCAGGGAAATTTGAATTTGGGTTAGTGGAGTCAATGCCATAAAATGGTTTTGTTGTCAGGAATCTACTAGTATGGTTCCATGGAATCTACTATTGTCCCAGTATTGGATGATGGACCAATCGTAGAAATGCCTCAAAGATTTGAATAGCTATTCCAAAGAAAGCCAACATAGAAGGTAAGCAAGTTGAAGAATTTATTTAACACTTATAGAAGATAAGGATGCTTTGGAAGAACTATCGATTCTAGTTAAGGAACCTCAACCAAGTGTGCGGTCAAAGAAAAAGTTAACCACATTAGTAAAAGACCGAAAATAGGTTGCGAGGTATGAATGAATGCTCAGATAGGTGACTATGATATGGATTTTATCATACTAAATTTGGGATCAGATGTTAATATTCCAACAAGACAAACTTGGGAAAGAATGGGAAATTCAATACTAGTATGGTATTCAGTTCAACTATGTTTAGGAAATTAGTCGAAGGTCCTGCCTATTGGTCGAATGACACAGGTTCTTGTCAAAGTGGAAGGACTCTGGACCTACATAGATTTTGAAGTCATAGATATTGTCGATGATAGGAATCCATATCCCACACTTTCTGGGTATCGATTGGTCTATCTAAAATCAAACAATCATCATTTTCAAAATTAGAATATTATCATTTGAAGATGCAGAACTACGAATGGTCACCCCAATTGATCCTCTAGAAGGACAGAGATATGTCGAGCAAGTAAACAGTGAAGGGTAAGAAGGATATTTCGATACTATTTACAATATTTCCTCTGCAATGGATGACTATGTCAACTCGATAGCTGATGGTCAACTGAGTTGGTGAAGTATTAGCTCTTGTTTGTTAGACTCAGGAGAAGCTTTGGAGAACTGGCATAATCTACTACATGAAGTATAGATACGCAAGTGTGCAAGAATCATGAAATCTGTGTGACGGTTAGGTACTCAGGTATGTGATCTACCTACATATAAAGGATTACCTAACTTAGATACATTTCTTATAGAGTTTGAAGAAAAAGTATTGGAACCTCAACGCTTGTTCGAATTGGATGTTGAGTTGAAGGCTAGGCCCTCTAGGTGGTGGGTTGCTCATAAGCAGTCTATTTCAGAATGTACTCAATGTTGATGAATTCTAGAAATAAGGTTTGGAGAAAATATGTCTTATACTGGAAAAAATTATACGATATTGACAAATCTTTTCGAGCACATTGAAAATTGTCATGCAACATGGAAGACGTCACCACGACATGAATGGGCTCATTAGTTTATACATAATTTGGATATGATACCGAGAAACTGGTATATGTCGGTTGAGTTACGATGAGAAAATGTAGAGTGGGAAGAGATAGCTACCAGTATCACACACACTTCTAGATGTTCTGATGAAAATATGATGATTGATGTTGCTCTGCAAGTTATAAGAACCAATATTTTTGAAGACATCCCTATTCTGATGTCAAGTTTCCATCAGAGTAGTGTGACAATTTAGAATTGGATGGAATGCTATGACATAATTGGTGAGTGTAATGATGATTATCCATGAGATATACATATTCTTGAATCTGAGTGTAGTCGAGTAGTGGAAGGACCAAGTTATCAAATAACAAGTTTCTGAAGCCCCTCAGAACAAAGAGGGTGAATATTGGTTCTTCATAAAACCTGAAGTTTGTCAATATTGGAGGCTATTTGGATGATGAGACAGTAGGGATGATTACGGACTTATTTCTTGAATTCCAGGATCTACTCTCTACTAAGTTTTCATAGATGAAGGGGATTATTGGTGATCTAGGAGAAATGAAGATTCCCCTAAATATCGATGCAAAACTTGTCAAGAAATGATCGTATCGACTCAATACAAGATATAAAGAGAAGGTCAAGATAGAGTTAGACAGAATGTTAAATGTAAGAATTATCAAACCTATCCGGGAATCCTAATGGATTATCCCTATGGTCATTCAGGATAAGAAAAATGGTGAAGTCCATATCTGTGTAAACCTATGAAAATTAAAAGATGTATGCTTGCATGATCCATTCCCTACCCCATTCATAGATGAAGTATTGGAGAGCGTCAGAGGACAAGAAGTGTACTCACTTATTGATGGATTCTTTGGATACCATCAGATAATAATTATAAAGGAATATCGGTACAAGACAACCTTTGTGACAGAGTGGGGATGCTTCCAATACATGATAATGCCTTTTGGACTTAAGAACTCCCCTACTATTTTTTCTATAATAGTAGTAGATGCTTTTAAATATTTTATCCATAAATTTCTTGAAGTATACATTGATGATTCAATGGTTTATGGGCTAGTTCAAATTCATATTAAGAATCTTAGAATGATGCTTGATAGATGTAGATATTTCCATATTTCTCTTAACTTGAAGAAGTATATTCTTTCTACTCATTTTGGTATCTTCAACTGGGTCATGTGGTCTGTTGAGACAAAATATTGATGGACCCTTCCAAGATTGCAATTATGGTTGACCTACCACCACCCATGATAGATAAACAATTGAGAACTACCTTGGGGAATACGGGATACTACATAAAATTTATCCATGGATATGACAAGGTTACAACTCCAATGGAGAAATTGATGAAGAAAGATGCTAAATTCGAATGGAATGAGAAGTGTCAAAAGAGTTTGGATGTTCTTAATGACAAGATGGTCTCAACTCCTATATTGGTATTTCTAGACTGGAAAAATAATTTCATGTACATGTTGACGTGTTGTCTATCGAGCTCGACGTAGTACTTACACAATTAGGTGAGGGTTTTCTTGATCACCCCACTACATTTTCTAGTATAAAACTGTCAATGACAGAAAAGAACTATACCACTACTAAGAGGGAGGGACTTGTTATATCATACACTCTCTAGAAGTTTCGAAATTATTTGCTGGGAGTTCATTTCAAGATTCATATAGACCATTTTGCATTGAAATATTTGGTCAATAATCCAGTGTTGGGGGAGAAGATATTTCGATGGCTTTGTTGATGGCCCGGATTGTAGGTTGATGGATAAAATACAAGGAAATCAACAGGAGGAGATAGTCCAACCAGAAATGATTTGGATCGATCCCATGTAGAGATGATTCTATCCTCGAGTTATTTGGTATAACTAACTCCTATGGATACAAGGCCTCTACCGGCACAAGGTTTTTTCAGATCCCAAAGGATCTTCTCTTCCTCTAGGGAATATCTAGGAAGTTTTGCAGTAACTGAAGACTAGAATGTCTAATAAAAATGGGACAATGATTGTAGATAACTTTAAATAGAACTATTAGATATGTAATTTGTGATAAGAAAATATTAACCCAACATATAGAAATATAAATCAGGGCTGCTCTTTGCCAATTTGAATGAAATTGAAACAATTACAATTATGTTGCTTTATCCAAGAGTAATATGTATATAATCATGCTATGAGAGTAATACTAATTCACAAATCAGTATGGGCAGAAGTGACTATTCAGTGGTTGCAAATTATGGTATATGAATTAAATAAAAAAATCTATTTAATGCATAATCAACACATTGACATATTAATGAAAAATAAATACATTAATTAGTGTGTCTAACAAATAAGCAACATATGATCAATTTCTCAGGGAGATAAACGAATAACTAGCATTCATCAAAGAAATTTAATGAAAAAACCAAAATATGACATAAGAAACTGTGTAACTTTATTGAAAATTGTAAGAAATTACAATCATACAAAATCATAGAGCATCTCTCATATGTCCTTTGTGGTCCCTTTCCTCCTATAGTATTGTAGAGTTACTCTCATGAACCAAGCCCCCCCCCCCCTCCCTCTTGGGAGACACCTCCTCTTTAAATAATTATTACAATATGTTACAAAGAAATAAAAATCCTCCCAAGATATGGGATTACAAAATATGAATTTTAAGATTTGCCAAGGGCAGACTGCCACTTGGAAAATACATCCAAAAAATCTTGTACATCATGATACTGGGCATGTTCTAGATGTAGTTGGGCCTTGCAAACCAAGGACCCAATCTCTCTTTCCTTAACCTTTCCCCTTTCTCGAAGGAAGAGGTCAATATTCATCTGTGATGTGAAGGG
>LPNX011102010.1:122059-229081 GCA_001517045.1 Pseudotsuga menziesii | reverse complement strand
GAAAACAAGTACAAGTATACCTTCTCTTCAAGTTCGGCACCTCACGAAACCTTGATCTGGTTCTGCTGCTTCTCTTCTCCAAGGAACTCAGCCTCCAAGATCTGCAACACAAGGAGAATGCTTCTAGGGAAAAGGTGTGGGCAAAGAGAGTCTCGATTCCTCCAACATAACAATGCAGAAATTCCAGTACCCTCTCATGGACCTTCCTACCTCTATTTATATGGATACTTTCCTTTACAACAGAACTGGCGACTCTACTGGGGATAGCCTTGTCTGTTTGGGGTTTCTCTCTATTCCTTTTAGTATTTTGCATTGTTTCAGGTCTTTCTTACCACTTAGGAACACCTTATAAGTCTGATAGCACACCTCCCCTGCCTTCTTAAGGCAGTTTTTGACCTTTTTGGGAGTTTTTCCACCCATCTGCGACTTGCTTGACTGAACAGTCATGTATCTGGTTTGACATACGCGACTTGCTCTATTGTAAACCCGCGTATCATCCCCAAATTTCCTGTTATACAACTCAAGGATTCTTATATATGTGACTTGCTGTATTAGCAACCCGCGTATGATCCGCGACCTGCTGGTAGTGCAACCCGCGGATGCCCCTAAAACAGTTTTTTTCTCATTTTTGTGATTTTTCTTCTGTTCGTGGGCTGTTGGGTAGGTATTTTAGAGTCCTCTGCAGATGCATGAATCTAGGGAGTTAGTGTCATCTTTTTTTCTTGTTCTTTATCTATGTGGTAAGCCTTTTATAGCATTAGGATTTGCTCTTTGCTCTTTCCCCCGCCTCCTTTGCTTGGCATGATTTTTTGCTTATGTTTCTGATCAGCCTCTGTTAGTGATATTTGTCTGAGTTCAGAAGCTTGTTGGTGTTGGTTTCCTTCTTGTTTTGTTGGTTAAATTCACCATGCCAAAATAGTTGACTTGTCTTTTATGCAAGCCTTCCTTCCAAGTAGGGTTTATGCTGACTTTAGTTCAGTCTAGAGTTTGTTTGGTGGTTGTATAGCAGAGTTCCTTTTGCTTTGTTCTTTTTATCTACATTCTTTTAGTTTGTAGGTATTTTTTCTTTTGCATTTATAAAATAAAATTAAAAAGAACCTGTACTTGTTTGTGTTGCTTGCCCTCCCACCTCCTTCTTTGGTTTGACCTTGTTAGACAAGGTATTGAGCAGCCTTTGTTTGTTGGTTTAGATTGATACTTGGGACTTCTTGACCTTTATTTATGTCAGTATTTTTGCTCAGTCTCTTCATTCCAAAGTTGTTGGCTTGTTTACCTTTGTAAGCATTCTTTTTAAGAGAGGTTGATATCTAACTTTAGGGAAACCTAGGGTTTATTTGTGGGGTGTAGAGTAGTTGTCTATTTTCTTTGCTTTAATTACTTGCTTGCATTAGTTGATAGGCTGATTTTTCTTTTGCATTTATAAAATAAAAGGACAAAAACACATGTTTGCTTTATATGCATGTAGATTAGGTTTTTATTCTAGATTGCATGGCATATCATTGTTTTTGAAAAAATAAAAAATAAAAAGAATTTGTTCTTTTGTGGTTTTCAAGTTTCTATTTGAAAAAAAATAAAGGGAATAGTTTTTTTCTTTTTGCATTTCATTTCTCTTTGCTTAGTCATTTTGCTTAAATTTTGAGTCAAAACACCACATAAGTTTCATGCCATTTACCCCCTGACTAAAAACAACCCTTAAAATAAACGATATAATTTAAAAATTATTAGCAAGTTTTATTTTATAGGGTCATACACCAACTAGCTCAGGCTAGACTTGTGGATTAGGGAGTTTCAACTCTCCACAAGTGCTAAATTTTAGACGTAGTTGGCCTATCACTATGTAAATCCTTGATTTTATCGACTGTATCTGGGAAGCTCCTCTCAAACGGGAGTGAAGCACGAGACCGCGTGGAGGCTAGGACAGAGGAGATAACCCTATGAATCCTTGTCAAAATGTAACTCAGGAATTTTATGCATTTGGGGATTCTGTCCTAGACAGAGTTTTGGGCTCAGCTACCCTGCCCATGCGTACGAGTCCGAATTGCGACTATCCCCCCAGACTGTTGGTATAGCCAAGGTAGCATTTAGTCTCTTGACATCTAAGGTTCATACACAAGTACACCAGAAGGTTATTTTTGGTTGACCTTGGGCGGGCTTGGAAGGTAACCCCGGTAGAAAGTGTGGGGGGGTGGTGGGTGATTCCTCCGCTTGTGCCTAAGAACATCTACAGGGATGCCAAGTAACTATCTATCAGCTTTATTTTGGAAAGTATATCTTATACCTGTTTGTCTGTTTGGCTTTAGGAATTTTTAGTGAGTGCTGTGTGGTTTGTCTATACTTAGTGTGCCTTTAGGTGTGTTCTTTGTAATTTTGGTTTCCTATCAATCTCAGACTTTGTCTCCTAGTTTGAAACTATGGCTAACACCCCTTCAAACACCAACCAATAGATCCCCATGCTGGGAACGCCTTGTACTATTCCTCTCATGGGGAATGTTGGTGTTCCCTTGATGGCCACCCTGAATCTACCTGGATTCACCCTAGGGATACTGGTGTGGTTTTTTTCCACTCCAACTGTCTTGAATGCTCCTGATGCTTCTCAAGTAAGATCCTTATATCAAGGGCATCAAAACATTGCTTCCCCTTCACCTGTAGTTGATTCTCCTCCTCCTTCTACCTCATGTGGTGAAAGTATTGATACTAGTAACCGACAGTCTAAAAGGAGTAAAAGAAGGAGGAATAGGAAGAAGGCACATAAGAAAGGGGGCACCCATTCAACCTTTGCAAGTCAAGTTGAACCTCACCACCCAGCCTCTGCAGTTCATGCTGGGGGCACCTATCCAACCTCTACAGGTCATGTTGGATCTAAGCACTCAACCTCTGCAAGTCAAGTTGATCTTCACCATCCAACATCTGTTGATCATGATGGTGGGATCCTTCCAACCTTTTCAGGTCATGTCGGATCCAGCCACTCAGCCTCTGTAGTTCATGCTGAGGGCACCCGTTCAACCTCTATTGTTCAAGTTGAACCTTCCCATCCAACCTCTGTAAGTCAGGTTGGATCCATCCACCCAGCCTCTGTTGTTCATGCTGGGGGCACACACTCAACTGCTGAAAAGCATGTTGATCCTAACCATTCAACCTCTGTTGTTCATGTTGGTGGTGCCCATCCAACCTCTGCAGGCCATGTTGGATCCAGTCTCTCAGCCTCTGTAAGTCATGCTGGGGGCAGTCTCTCAGCCTATGTACTTCATGCTGAAGACAATTCGTCAGCCACTGCGAGTCATGTTGACACTGTTGAAAAGACTACCCGTTCAAAACACAAGCCCAAGTTTCCTTGTAAGCTTTGTGAGGGAGACCACCTTACTTATAAATGCCCTTCTATCGCGGAGGTGTGAAGAGTTTGGATTCATGGTCATCCTGTTTTTGAACATTCTGAAGCTCTTCAACAACCAACCTCTCTTAGTCAGGTTGGACCCAGTCACCCAACCTCTCTAGTTCATGCTGGGGGAAAACTCTTAGCCTCTGCAAGTCATGCTGAGAGAAAACAGTCATCCACTGCTAGTCATGTTGACACCGTTGAGAAAACTGGTCGCTCAAAGTGCAAACTTAAGTTCCCTTGTATGCTATGCGAGGGATATCATCTTACTCACAAGTGCCCTGCTATCATAGAGGTGCGAAGAGTGTGGTCCAAGACTCAATAATTTCCTTCTCCTAAACAACCTATAGTTTCTCAACAACCTACTCAACCTTTGGTTGATCAAGTGGTCGAACCAATCTCAAATTTGGTCGATCCCACTCTTCTTTCGGAGAGTGATCCTGATGTGATTGAACCAATGTCATCTTTGGTCAATCCCACTCTCCCTTTGGAGAGTGAATTTCATGAAGCGGTTGAATCGATTCCATTATCAATCAATCCCACTCTTCCTTCGGAGAGTGAAGTGTCTACTAGTCACATTTTCTTCACTGCCAGTTCAGAACTTACTGAAAAAGGGGGCACTGAACTTGTTTTGCATCAACCCCCACCAAGCTCTTAGATTGCTTCCTTTGATTGGGATAGCCTTCCTTCTAATGCACCTTTGCAGATAAAGGTCAAAGTTGAACCTTACACGATTGCTCATTGTATTGTTGATGAAGGAGCCTCAGTTAGTATTTTGTCTGCTCGTGCTTGGCGAGGTATGGGATCTCCCAGTCTTGTGTCGACTGCTAGTCAGTCACTGGAATTTGATAGAAGAACGTGTATATCCTTGGGAATTATTTCTCAAACACCTGTTACTTTGGGTGGGAAGACCGTCTTAGTTGACTTCATGGTGATAGAAGACCCCTTGGACTTTAATATGCTCCTCGGACATGATTATGTCTATGCCATGCAAACTGTGGTGTCAACATTCTTTTGTGTGATGTACTTTAATCATGGCGAAGAAATTGTCACTATCGATCAGTTGGATTTTCTTGATCCTTCTCCTGACCCAACTAGAGACCAAGTCTTTCCTTTATTGATTCCCAATGTTTCTATAAACACTACCCCACCACGGGTGAACTATGTGGCTTCATGTCCTCTGTGTTCAATTTCTACTGAGAAGCAGCCTCTGTTTTCATACTTACCTTCTCGGGACTTGGTCCCAGTAGTTGAACAGGTCAGTCATCCTATATAGACTATGGAGCATGATCTCCACTCTGTCAATCCATTTGAAAGTTTAGACATGTGTCCTATCTCGGATGATCTCCTTCCTTTGGATGAAGTCTTCCTAGAGTCTTTGATACAGTCTAATATTCTATTGGATGTTGGTTCAGTTGTGACTAAGTCTAACCCTAATTTTCCTAGTAAGCCTAACTTTTCTTCTTATGTTGGTCTTGTTGAGTTTTTTTACTCTTCCTACGAACAGCAAGTCAGTGATCCTGATGAGTTTGATTTTTCTTATGAATTTTTCAACTCCCGTGATACTGAGTTTGTTCCTGCAGACTCTATCTCCCTTGTTGATTTTTGCTCTCCTTTTGAGGTTGATCTTGAAGATTATAAACCCTCAAGCCTTGGTTCTATAGAATTTTCTTCGGTTGATTCTGCCTTGACTTTACCTTTTGTAGAAGATAGCAAAGTCACATGTGTTTCTACCAAAGTGACCCGCATCGGATCGTTTCCTCTGAATATTATTCTGATGTTGTTGTTTCTTGGAGACAAGATTTTTCGTTGGATTCACAACTGTTTACTGGCCTCGCCTTGTTGTTCAAGTCGTAATTGCATTTGCATGTGCCCTGCTCACGCTTATGAGCCTGATGCCGGCTTCCACGCTTTTAGCTCATTGTATAAGCCCTCATCTTTGTTCTCATTATTGCTCATCCTTGTATCATTTTGCCTTTGCAACTTGACACATTTTACCTTGAGGAGACATTCCCTAAGTGTCCTTATCTTGCTTACTTTCCTTGCATTATGCATAGGTTTGTTCCTTGCGCTTGGAACTAGTTTCGCCTGCTTATGACACTCGTCTCCTCGCATTTAGAGCATTCTTTCTGCTCTCCTTCGAGCTCGTTAAAAACAGTAAGGAGGCCGCGAGTTGACTTTTCCGGACTCGTTAAAACTTCACAGGAAATATTTTGAGTTTCTTTAGGCCCAAGTCTGACTCCTCAAAATAGACTTGACTACTGAGTAAACTTGTCCATTCAGGCTCGTTAAGAATATGTGAATGGGCATCCACATTGGGGGTAGGTTATCTCTTTCTCGGACCATGTGGAATAATATGAGAAAGGAACACTCTCTTTTCTATTTGAATTGAGAAGAGTATTCTCAGGCATAGGTTTATCTCTTTTCCAGACCTGAGGGACTAAACTTATGGAAAAGGAACTCCCGGTATGAGCTTAGTTTTTTCTTTTTCATGCTCTAGACCAACACATGAAAAAGATTCCGAGTGTACTTTATGTCTTTGTCATGCTCGTTAAACCCTAAAGAACAAAGCATCAAGTTTATTGTTGTAAGTCCCATTTCTCATAATCAAATGGATCTTTCTGAGTGATCTTGCCTTCCTTCACACTCGTAAAACTTAGGCTATATGCTGCTTTTGAAGGAGCGTTGGGTAGGTGGTAATTTAACCTTTTTCAGACCTTCTTGACTAATTAAGAAAAAGGTGCGCCTTTTCTTCTTCGGAAGTTAAGAGAGTTCTTCTTTGGTATGTTTTACACTTTTTCGGCCTTAGGAGACTAAATTGTACGAAAAATGACCCCCCTGGAGTCTTCTTTGGAGTTTTCAGACTCTCTAAACTATGAAAACACCGTCGAGCATGTACTAGTTCGGGCTCGTAAAATCCACGAATCAGTGCTTTATCAAGCATTCTTCTTTCTTTTCTTCGAGCTTGCCAAAAATGAAGATGGTCCCGATTTTGCTTTATTGGACTCGTTAAACCTTTACAAGAAAGAGGGGAAGGGAAATTCATTCACATGTTTTTTACATCATGGCAGCAAGTCTTGTTTCCTTGAACAAAGCACCAGTTTTGAGTCTATCAACAGTTCGGTCCTAGTATTTTGACCTTATCCTGATTTAGAGTTTTTCTTACTCCTCTAGTTGGTCTCTTTTCCAATTATATGGGGAATCTGTCAATGTCTCCTACATTGTAGATTTGTTTCGTTGGTCCTTTTTGTGTCAAAATCTGCCTAAGTCACTTTTGTGTCGTGCTCACTGTTCAAGGCTTAAACCTTTGTCGGCCATTCTACAGTTGCCTTGACCTTTTATGTCGGCCATTCCCTAGTATCAGTTCATTACATCATGTCTTCATCATTCCTTGTTGTGAAATTCAGTACCAATTCCAAATCCAATTAGTCTTTGAATTACCTCATGTTGTATGATGAAGGATGCCTTAATTCCTTCCTTCCAATGGATCTCTTCCTATCGACTGCAACACATCTTGCTCTGGGAACGAGATTTCAAGTTTTATGACAGTACCTTGGGGATTGTTGTCATCAATGGAAATTTCCCTTGCTATTGGGTAGTGGGGATACCTTAATGTCTCCTACTCGATGGATTCTTCAAGTGTTCGACTTCAAGTCCTTTTAATCACACTTGTTAGAATGTACTAGGTACCTTGGGGACCATTTTCATTAATGGTGGTTTCCCTCGCGTTTGTTAATGGTTTTCATTATTGACCAGTTCTGTTGTAAAGGAAAGTATCCTATGGCTAGGTTTTAAGAGGCCATCAACATACTAAGAGAGATGCACAATGTTCAGCAAGTAAATACAAGCAAGATCAGAGATGAGAAAGGACCACACCTGATTAACTGAAGGCTGGTCCAAGCTTTCTCTTCAATCCTCTTCTTGCTCCTCTCGCTCCAAGAGACCTGCAAAATGAATTATACCTTTCTCAAACCATTATGACCACATATAAAACAATGATAATTAAATAAACATGAAATAATGATCTGAATAACATCATCATATGATCATAAATAGATATTCAATCACACATTGAACAATGTTTTGGGAAGAAGAAGAACATCACATCTTTATTAATATTGAAAACAAGTACATGTATACCTTCTCTTCAAGTTTGGCACCTCACGAAACCTTGATCTGGTTCTGTTGCTTCTCTTCTCCAAGGAACTCAACCTCCAAGCTCTGCAACACAAGGAGAATGCTTCTAGGGCAAAGGTGTGGGCAAAGAGAGTTCCAATTCCTCCAGCATAATAATGCAGAAATTCAAGTCCCTCTCATGGACCTCCCTACCTCTATTTATATGGTTAATGAAGGGTTAGGGGTGAAGACAAAGTGGTTACAACTGAAGAAGTCAGTTGCATAACTACCCAAACTAACCAAAATTCAAAAGACGTGTTTTTTAATATTTTTAAAAGGAATCTGTGGGTTGCACAACTGGACAGTCGCGGATACGAAAAGTATACGCGGGTTGCTAACACAAAAAGTCATAGATACGAAAAGTATACGCGGTTTTCTAGCACAAAAATTCATGGATATGAGCAACTTTTTGCATCCGCGGGTACAAAATAGAGCAACTCGCGTATCATCCGTGGGTATGCCTTAAGCAAAGTTGTGGATGGGAAAAAAACACATTTTTAGGGTATTTCTGGGAATTTTTAGACTTTGGTGTCTTCTGAAAAGTTTTAGCTAACTGAAATATATTTCCAATGGTGTAGAGATGAGGTCAAACAACATTACAGAACTCAATATATGGGTCCTCCAATATAGGTGTTTTTTCAGTGACATTCAGTGACTTTCATGAAGTGCCGTCATGGAAGTGTCGACATGCGACGAAATCATGGGAAAGTGGTCACAGGAAGAGATGTGTCATTTTGGGATATAACAAATGGTGAATCGATCCAATCCTTGATTTCAGCCAAGTGAAGCTGACTAATTTGTTGAATCTGCTCCTTATCCATTGCAAAATCCCTCTCAATATGTTCTATTTTGAGCTTTCGATGCATAGCATATTTGATTAGATCTAGTAGTGTAGATCCATAAAACCTAGCAAAGTCTTTGTGGAAAACCATCTCTTTTTACATGCCACTTGTCCATCCTAAATGATGGAATCTACCAGTTCACAGACATTATCCCATGTTTCTAGTGAAATTTGTATCCTTTTCAGCTTAATCTTTTCTAGGAATGGTAGATCATCAGGCCTATCTATGATATATTTCTGCCAATCCACTAGAGTATCATAATCTCTCTTTGCTTCTTTCCTCCTTCGATTGTGGTCATGGAGGAGGTCAGAATGGTGTTCAAAGGAATTGCATGTTTCTTGCATTTTGCTCAATCCTTCAAAGGGACCAACCATTTGCTCATAAAGGTCATCATGAATTCTATAGGATAACTGTTTGAATTCCTCTTTTGTGAACTTAGAGAAAGAGGAGTCAACACATATAAACTGAAATTATTTAAGCTGCTCTTCAAGGGTGGAAATCCTTCGAGTATGTTTATCATTTAATCCTTGTGCTTCTTCAAGTCGTTGAATGAGAAGATTATCCTGGTCTTGGAGTAGCTTCAACTTATCTTCATACTCATTTTTCAAGTTCTGCAATTCCTATTGATGTTTTAAATTAGCCCGTGCTTAATCCTGCTTCAAATTTCGCAATTCTTGTTCTTTTCCCTCAACTTCCTTGTTGAGCAAGGAATTTAAGTCATAATTTTCTCCTACAAAAGCTCCCATGGAAGTTGCAGTCTCTAAGGATTCTTATTTGACATCGTTAGAAGCTCTCTATCATACGATTTGATTTAGTACTGAATCTTGTTTAAATTTCCCCTCTCTGGATCTTTTGGATCCCTTTTCGACTACAACTTTTTCCTTCCTACTCCAAAAATATTCTCCCAATGAGACAACTTCATCATCACCAAAATAAACCACTTCCTTTGCTATTGAAATGGATCCTTTAGTGATTGTAACTATAGGGGTAGGTTGGGAAGTGTCATCGTTAGGGATTGACATACTTATTGAGGGGATACTAGTAGAAGCTGTTGAGGTATAAGAGGTAGGGGGAGAAAAGGTGGGATTATGTACATAAGCAATTGTTTGGGGGAAGTGGTAGGGATGGAAGAGCTATACGGTTGTGAGAATGGTGAATGGTGTTGTAATGATGTCAATTGGGTGGAAGTAGTAGACAAATGAAATGGTGCTGAAAAAAATAGGTAAAGTGGAAAAGGAGTAGCAATAGGCATATGCAAAGTTATTGCAGGCATTCCATTAGTGGAAGAAAGAATCAAGGAGAGATTGATATCAGAAAAAGTATGTTGAGGAATTGTAGTTTTAAAAATATTCCCACCTAGATGGGTTGTGTTGGGGCCTGGAAAATCACAGGTAACAACATTAGGGATTCTCCCCAATAAACGTTCCCAATTAGCTCATTGTTTTTTGGTATGGGGGATCCATCCGATTTACGGTTCGGCTACCGTAGGTCAAGTAACGATTAAAATGTTTTATCGGTTACGGCCCGGTCCACCGTGTGTATTTTTTTAGTTTTTTTTTATATTTAAGTATGATGTGCAAATTCCTAACTAAATGCAGGCGATAGAGATAATGAGGAGGGTCACAATGTGATGCGTGGGTTCTTACCTCTCTCATTTATAAATCACAAAACAAAGAGAAACTAACTAAGAATCACTAACCTATCCCTAGGGAGCAAAACTGTAATTAATGGTGATTAATGTATTGTATTTCATGTATAAATAAAATCACATATAGTTGTTAACATTCTTCAACACATGAATATCAATATAAAGATGAACAACAAGTTAGCTCATTATTAATTAAAACATTCATTACTCAATCACGAATGTGGAAATTTCACGAAAATAAATAGGAGCACATTCATAACATGAAATAATTCAATAGGTTAGAACTATCTCACAGTACATAGAAACAAGCAGAAAAATAAATAGTTCACATTACCTCTTGAGCTTCCCCAACCTTTCCTTTACAAAAATTTGTCATGTAGCTTGTGCACAAAAAAAATATAATATATTACATTATTAATCAATATTCCCAAATAATTTCACTAGGAATGCCCAGCTTACTTGTTTGTGAACTTTTTCCATGCATTAGCATTTGCTGCTATGCTTTCAAACCCAAAAGGCTCGAGGAATCGGATGTTAATATCATACTTGGCAGGTTGGGTCTTCACACCCTCTATTCTAGCAGGAATCAGGTGCATCTGGTCCTCCAATAATTGTATGCTCACAGTTGCATGTGCTACTTCATTTTTAATATGCATTCATCCAAATCCTTGACCTGCTAGATTTCTTGTTTATCCTCATTGTATCTTTCCTGTAAATGATTTAAAAATAGTTCATGTTCAGGTAGCACCTCCAATCTCTTCTCAGTAGAATTCTGACACCGATTATAGGTGAAGAGCACTCTCCTGCAGAATTCGACACAAGCTATCTTTGTCTTCTTCATTGTTTTTTTTAATTCTTCTGCGATATTACTGGAAAATTCCATTAACTCATATTCTTGCTTCAATGTTTGCTGATATTTGATGGATAGGTCTGTGGGATATTCTTTATTGGTTTCTACCAAAACCATTCTTCCCTTTAGAATTTTCAATATATCTTGAGTCTTATCTAGAAAATATGAAGTGGTACTTACAATCTCTTCCAGCCTGGTGTCTATTTGCTGAAATTTACATCTTTTATCTTCTATCTGTAGTTGTATCTGATGGATCTTTTTCCTAAGCATCAGAGCATGCTCCTTTAAGGGTTGGATGTCAGCTTTCTGCTCCATAGCACTCTTTAGTGATGCTGTCAATGAATTCTTTTGTTCTTCTAAAGCTACTATCTGTTTCTAATATTGCTTCTCCTTATCTTCTGCAGTAGCCTTCTCTATTCCGAGCTCAGTAACTTTGCTTTCCAACTTGTTCTTTTCCTCATTTAATTTTCCAAACGATATTTGAAGATTATATTTCTCAGCCTTTAAACTCCGATGCTCCAACTGTAGCTTTTGTAACTCTGCCAAGGTAACTTGAGATCTCTTCTCTATATTTTCTACCGATATTTCTAAAGCATCGTTATCTGCTTGCAGAGTTTGGCATTTTGTCCTTGAAACCTTGACTTCATCTATCATGTTCTCACATTTTATTTTTAGATTCTGGCTTTCATCCATTTCTTTCTTCAAGGTTTCCTTCAGCTGAGCTACGTTCTTCTGTGACTGCTCCAAATCAGTCATGATCCTGTTTATGTTGTCTTCATTTTCTAAGGTTAAAGCTACCCCATCCCTTTCTATTAACCGTGGATCCTTATGAGTACCATGTACTACTGTCTTGTCCGTCACCATCTTGCCTGGATTTCATCCAGTATCTACTTTTTTCTCAGTTCTCTTAACAATTCTCTTCTTTTCTTTGTCATAGAATATAGTATTAAAATCAGGTATTTCCTCCCGTTTGGTAGGCATGAAAGGAATAAAATCAAATTCAGAAATTGAAACTTCTCCTAACATACTGCCAAAAGGAATAGTAGGCTCCAAGGGATCAAGATCGTACTATCCTTGTTCTTGATCTGTAGGATCTTGTCCTTCTTGTACATTAGCTTGCTCTGTGGGCTGCTTTTCCTTTTGGGGTTTTGTTAACCTGAAGCCCTCACTTCCTACCTATTTCTTATTTATCTCAACTTCCTCTTTCTTTTCTTTTCTTCTTCTTCCTTCTTAGCCGCGTATTCAGCTACTCGTTTCTTTTCTCCTTCTTCTATCCTCAACCAATTCTCTGCTTCTTGTACCAAACTGCTAGCATATTCTTCTCTTTTCTTGGCCTGTTCCTCTTCTAGCTTCTTAGCTTTTTCTACAGCCTTGCCCTTTCCTCCCATAGTTGTTATCTTTTTCTTGAACCTTTTCCCGAGGGCTGTCATGTTCTTTTCATTGTGGAAGGTTTCCTCATCCTTGTCCCAGAAGTTAGTGTACTCGAAATGAACTCCTGCTTCTTTACAATAATCAGCTACCTTATTTTCGGTGTCATTTATGTGAAAGTTCATTTCTCCAAAGTGAAAGTATTCTAATTCTTTAACAAAATTTGCTGCATTCTTTACCCTTGAAAACTTATAACTTCCAACAAAGAAGGGTACTGTAGGGTACACTGCCTTTTTATGTTCAAACAAAAAATTTCCTACTCCATCAATATACAAATGTCTGATGGTCTCCATGTGGAGTACATAATCTATAGCATATTTTTGGGAACGGATACTGAGGTCTTGAACCACCATACATCCTCACATACAATCCATCCTCTGTTAGATAATAACTCCCAAATTCTTGTATGACCTTAAATTCTTCCTCAAACATGCAATTACATTCTGCTAGGAAAATCAGAGTATATAGGGGCATAATGAAATGCTCACAAATCTCCCTATAGTAACTGTAATACTTATGAGCCCAAAACAATTTATAAGCTATGTATACTAGGGTTCTGTCCTTCTCCAAATTGCACTTTAAATCAGGGAAACATTGAGTGCACAATATGTAATCAATTAAAATAGAACTCATGTAGAATTCAGATTTCTTCTGGGATACTCCTCCCAAGGATGAAATTATACATGCTAAAAGACTGTTTGAAACTATACTGGCCTAGTTGAAGATAGTTCCTTGTGTAGCAACAAAAAAGATGACTGGTATCCAACCAATCTTGAAACTTTTTCCATTTTCTCTACCAAAAATCCTGTTAAGCGTCAAAGCAATAAATCTGTAAGGAGTACGAAAAGTTGAGGTATGATATTCTCCTGAAGTTCTGGTTCTAAAATTCTTCCCTGGGGTCATCATCCTCTTTACCATCTCTACAAGGTCCAGAACTACCTCCTTTAACCAACTTTCCATTAGATAGGCCTGTGGTGAGGGTATATGGTATGCCATAGACACATAGGCATGGCTATATCCAGCATAGCCTTGCTTTGTAGTATTTGCTAAGATCATTCTCATCACATCTACCTTGGGCAGAATCCAACCTATTACTTCTAAGCACGGAAACAATTCAGTCCTAGTAGCCACTTTCATTAAACCTGACCTTTCAATGTTAGCATAAATTGTCATTTCTTCAAACCCAGCATCAGGGATATTTTGGTTTGAGATCATTCTAAAAATTTCTCCCCATTTGTAATCTGGTTCTACTCCAGTAGGGGCTTTAGTGTCCTCATAGATGATTTCTAACCTGGTTATTACTTCTACCTCGGGATCCTCTTCAACCACCTGTGATTTCTTCTTCTGTCTCTTTGGCATGTTGATGTAATGGCAATCATCCTGTAACAGTCATGCTAAATGTTTTAGTCTAACTAACTCTAGCAATTGATAAGGTAATAAACACAAAAATATACAGATCTATTCACCTCCTCGACATGCATGCCAGTAAATTAGGTTAAACCCAATCTTTCAAATGAGTGATTTAAAATAGAAAAACTGATAACAATGCTGCCTCCTCAACCTACCCAAGCTTTACTTGTCTCAAAACCCTAGTCTAGAAATTCTTCTTCATCTCATACAGGTATTTTGATTCTCATCAAGCTTATTCTACCGCTAAATCTCAACAAAACTCTCAAAATTACTCAGTTTCACCGTACTTCTTAAACCAACATGCAAAATCCTCTTTCAAACAACCCTAGTCGACTGAATTCCCTCCTGAATCCCATGGGAAACTGTGGCTGTAGGGAATATGGCTTCTTAACCTCTGGCCGACCATAAAATTTCCAAGAATAGGGTGGTGTAGACAGAGAAACACCTGTCTACACCATGCCCTACAATCCTGCAAGAGATGCAGGCACATACATAATGCTTGATGACATACAGACTCAACCTCCCATGAATGACATCTCGAGCAACGGGCTAATCCCCTTAATGAATTAAAATGTCCACAAGAAAAATGCAAGGAAGCGAAACCCTAAACTCTATGCGGAAAACATAACCTCCATCCACTAAATGGTTCAACAGTTAAAATACCACCCAAAAGAGAGAATCATGAGTAACCTCCCTTTAAATGGTGACATGGACGACCCAGACGGGAAAATATTTCCATAGGTGCAGAGGAGGACAAAACAGGTCTTGATAGCTGCATGCACACCTTCTCTATACGGTTTCTATAGTGCAAACTTTGACAAATCACAAGGCATGATATAACACATATATATAACCTTTGACCGAGTGGGAAACCATCAGTCGGTAAACATTAAAACCATCGAAAAAATAGTCTGGAGGATATCCACAATAGTGGGTGAAAAAAGAACTACATTCCCAGCACTATATTGTTAAAACAATATCAGACGTCGAAAGCACTATCAACTATTCTTGGGACCAATTGTTGATAGCCCTCCACAACATCGGTGTTAGACTGCTCTACTACCCCGATGATTTATTTGGGAAATGAGTATCGGCTACCGACAAAGTTAAGCTCTTTGGAATTGGTAAATAAAAGGTAAAGCTTTCATATCACTTTAAGACTAGCCCTTCGCAACGTCGGGCGGGATAAAAACTACAACTCTGGCCTTTTCTGGTCAACCAATGCGACATCAGGAAAAATTTAATCGGATATTGGAAACAATAAGGTGAAAGAACACCCAATTCATCAGATAAGTCTAGCACTAAGGAGCTGGAACTTCGGCAAACAAAGTCTAAGAGGTAAAGCAAATTAACTCCAATGCATCGATGAAGGTTTCCAAAGGCTTTTGATAGACCACTCGGCAATCTAGATGACTCTACTTCTGCAACGTTAGAAGGCTAGTCCACTACGCTTTTGATATCAGAAGAATAGTTGACTAATCATCCGATACAGAAAAGTAAAAAGACCAATTTTTTTAAGATAATTTTCTGAACTCAGGGAAGCTTTGGCAATAATAAAATAATCCTAGGCTAGTTTGAAGAAAAACAAATAAAAAGGGGGGGCCCTAAAATTGAAATTTTTGGGGGAAATAGTTGCAACTGCAACAGGTTGTTGAAACAAGTGGTGGGAAGCTGGTAGGAATTGTGATAGGGCATACATAAGTGGAGAGAGAGATCCCCTCCTCAAGATAAATTTCAATGTCTTGCACATCTATATTTGCAGGTGGTGGTGGATCAACCTGTTGTATTGGGTCAACTTGCACAGGTTTTTTTTCTACCCTTTGCATCACTGGTGTAGGTTCTAGGGCCACTGCTTGTATATGGACCTGTGGAATGGATTCCTAAACCTTTTGTTTCTTTGGCTATGGAAAAGAAACTGCTTCCTGTGCTTCCACTTTTGAGCTCATTTTCTCTAGTATTTTCTTTATCTCGACTGACCTTAACAGGGCCTGGAGAGTGGATGAAGGATGGTATTTTATGGAATATTCAACAACAGACTTCCCTTATCTTTTGACTGATCAACAAGAGCAAAAGAAGACCTGGCCAATGACTCCTTTTCTTATCTTTCAGGTGTTTGTTTCTTGGAATTCTATTCTACAGTCAGTTGAAGCTTCATGTAGTGTCACACTGTTGTTTTAAGCTCCTTATGATACTGGAAAATGAAGCTTTTCTCCTGAGGGGAAGGGATTCTGCTCACCACTTCTGAAAATTCATTGGCCCCTTGATAGATTGAGTCATTGGGGTATTCCTGATGGAAATATATGGTATTCATGTGTTCTTGAGCAAAATTATTGGCTAATAATGACTTAGGGTCATGAATTCTTTTAGGGGCCTCCACTAAGTTCATTGTAGTAATGGCCTTACCCAGAATGGTAGCATGTGTAGAATTATATAAAGTCAAGAATCCCAAACTGAGGGAAAACTTGGGCCATCCCTTCCTCTTGGATATTGTAAGATTTGGAAAAGCTCGATCAATAACTGTCTGAGAAGAAAAATAAAATGAACAATATTTCTTCCCCAAATTATGATGTAGGAAAAGTATTCACCCACGTACCAATCCCCCATAGTGGAGATTAGTGCTTTTTCTCTGTTGGAGAATGTAGGGACATCCCCTTTGAATATTTTATGTAACATCAACCCAATGAAATGGTCACAGATGTCATATATGTAGGGAACAAAATTGTCCTCCCAAAGAGATGAATGATAGATGTGTACAAGGGGTGAATTCCTTGTCCAATTCCATCCCATAGCCAGGAATGGAGATGTTGCACATAATACGTCCATAACATAAGATGAGAGGTAAAAATAGGGATTTTCAAATGCTGTATTTTTATAATACTTCTCGATGGCCTCCTTCAAGATGACTGAGAGAATTTGTGCCCAATTGAAATATTCACCTATAGTAAGAACATGATGGGTGAGGGGTACCCATTTTGCTTTGAACACAGTACAGTTTGGAAGCCCATACAATATGCAAAGCATCGTTTCCAAGAGGGAAAATGACTCCCTAAACCAAGAGATATGACATGATCTGTCAGGTTTGGGAATGAATTGTGCAGGGTTATCCATCCACAACTTTATCATCTCCTCAAAATTATATCGGGTCGTGGAAGCTTCAAGAAATTGTTGATTCAACAATTCTTGTGGTGGGTTAAGGTGTATTCTCTTGCAAAGAATTTCAGGCAAAAGTAGGCTAATTGGTTATGCACATGATCATAGAGGGAGCGGTCTTTGGGGATTGCATGGTCAATTTCCCACTTAACCATTTCTGTGTAGGGCATGAATGGAGGTATGGTTGTTATAAAGTGAAGTTGGGACTTGCTTATGTTACTGTAAAAGGATTGGTCGTGACATATAGCAAAAAAATGTCATTATAACAAATGGTATAAATTCGGGACCAATCCAAGTAATAGGTTTCAGACACCCATCCACTAGTGTTATAGAAAATACCAGCATTAGGGTCATTGTTCTTCTACTCATTGAGAGCGGTTTTAGACCTTGTATTTCTTGACATATTTGCATACCATGCCTTAGATTATGGTAAAAAATTGGAGCAAAATAATCATATTTTACCTAAGATAAAAATAATGAAATAAAACCCATTGAGAATCAAGGGATTCAAAAAACTTACCAATAAACAACTTGAAAACAATAGGATTCTTGAGATCGATGAAAATTCACAGTGAAATCATTCGTGCAGGTAAAAAATTGCAAGTTAAAATGATGAAAAAGTTATAAATTTGAATGATTTAAATTACCCAAGTCCAACGGTGAAATAAATCTAAGCCATAGATTTCATAAAAATCAATGGTCGAGATTATAACGGGAAGTTATAATTGTGGAGATAAACTTTATCTATCTTTTTCAATTTTGATTTTCGCAATCCGCATTGCGGGTTGCGGAAATGCAGAAATATATTTGCAACCAAAAATTGATTTGTTGGCTTCCACAATCTACCATCCACATTGCAGGTTGTGGAATCGTGGAAGTGGGATTTTGCAATTTTTTTATTTATTACAGAAATGAAAAAGATGAAATTTTTCATGGGAAATGTTTTCTGACATCCGCAATCTTCATTTGTGGGTTGCGGATTGCGGAAAAGAAAAAAAAGACAAATATTTTTTTTTTCAAACTCCACAATCCACATTGCAGGTTGTGGGTTGCGGGAAAACAATCTTCAAAACCAAAAAAAAGGAATTTCATGATACACAATGTAGATTGCAGAATACGGGTTGCGGAAGAGAAAAATTAATAAATAACAGATGTTGCTTCCACAATCCACAAACAAAAAAACAAGGATTAGATGCAAATCTATTCAAAACCAAAACATGGTAATACATAGTACTAAAATAACCATGAATAAAAACCCATAGGAAAAAATCATAATCTTATAGGTTAGTTTAATGTCGAATAAATGACGCTCCCATTTCAGTAGCTGAAATGGGATCTGTTTTGCCAAAAACAAATGGCAACTTACCGGGCGAACTAGTTATCTATGTACAAATCAACTTAAAAATTTCAAAGGAGATATGTCAATTGGAAAAATATTTAAGTTTATCATCAAAAGTGGGCTCATAAGAATACAAATAGATCTAGCATAAGTAATTTTATATAATTGTCATCTTCCCATCCAAAATCACTGATAATGATGCTCAACAAATAAAAGAGGCTTAGAAGTAATAAGGTATCCTTGTAAACAAAATGTAAGCATAGGAGGGAAGTTTGTAATAAACCTTGTTGGATTATCCCACAATACTGAGAGGGGGGGTGAACCAGTATTGTATTTTTCTTTTAAAATAAAAACACAAAATGAATCAAACAGTTTAAGAAATTTTTTTTATCATGGAAAATTCAAAGAGAAAACCACTAATTCAAACTCATTAAAAAAATGAATCTACAAAAAAAATTTATGTGCTACTACATAAAGAATGCAACAATACAAGGATGCTACAAGTATTCTCTAAAACCTAGGGTTTTTTCCTGCTACAACAGAAAAGGATGCTACAACATCCTTTGCAAACTTATAGCCTACCCTAGCGCCACCCTGCCACCCTGGACTGATTTTTATCAGTCTGCTATTCACTTCTTGGACTCTGTCATTTGCAATCACAAAGACAAGTTATTTCCTTCAATCATTCTCTCAATAAATACCTTCATTTCTTTTCACAGACACATCTCTTCACCATTGCACCATTTCATTGATCATAACTCTTCATGAAACTTCCAGTCGTGACCTTCCACATTCTCCATTTCTGCAATCATCCTGAGCCGTTGATCTCATTTAAGGCTTTTTCCTAACCATAGATTTGAGATAAAAATCAGATAGTGGATATGTGACTTGTTTCAAATATCATTCCACGATTTCCTCTTTCCTAACCAATCTTTCCACACCTTCGATCTCATTCGAGTTCTATCCTGACCATCGATCTTCCAGATTGCGGATTTTGGGTTTGTGACTTTTTCAAAATGTCATTTCAAGATTTTCTCTTTCCGCGCCAATATTTACGCACCATTGATATTATGCGAATTTTTTCCAGACTATCGATCTTCCGTATTTCGGGTAGCGAAACACCATATTATTCTAGACCATGATTTCTTATTTTTCACTTTCTGCCTTCTACTTTTCTTTTGACCCGTTGATTCTCTTGTGGGTTCACTCCTGACCGTCTATCTACGATCTAATGCAGATTTGTGGATCTCCCCTCTTCTTTGTGAGAAAATCATTCCCCGCCGTAGATTTCCTTGCGGATTCAATCCTAACCATTGATCTATGATCAAATGTGGATTTCTAGATATTCTCTTTTATTTGTGCAGAAATCACTCCCAAACGTAGATTTCCTTGTGGATTCAATCCTAACTGTTGAATTTCGCGTCGAGCCTATGTTGTTAATTCCCCTGCTAGTTGAATCAATAGAATTGTTTAAGACCGTTAGATATTGATCCACCCTGATCGATGGTGGACTCCAAATACTATAGAGCATATTACATTAAAATTACACATCCAACCTCTGTTGTTATCCACCTTACTAGTTGAATAAGTGAAATGCTCGACAACAATTGGATCTGAATTTCCTCAGATTGACAATGGAATTCAAACAAAGTGAAGTGGATTTGATATAAATTCTACATCCATCTATTGTTGTTAACCACCTTGCTATTTGAATCAGTGGAATTATTCTTGATCATCGGATTAAGATTGATGGTGGAATTCAAATAACATAAGGAATATTTCATTAAAATTTCCTGCACACAAGGAATTTATTTGTCCATGCTAGTTCTCCTAGCGGAATCACTGACCACCATTGATTTGGTTCCACGATCAACCTCTGTTGTCAATGATAAAGGTGCTTTTCCATGATCACTTTATATTTCACAAGCCCGAACCTTCTTTATCTTCCTCTCTCGTTTCTCAGTGAAATTCATTTGGGTCGTTGATCTGGAGCCCCTTCAGATCTCCACCACATGATCCTCAAGCATATGAATGGGGATTATCAATTTATCTAATTCACAACTCTAACTTTTGAAATTCAAAAATAGTCATGGATTTTCTCTCACCTCCATCTCAACCATCAATACCTTCACATACTTAGGCCTACTAGTTCATCATCGATCCTTGTAGTGATCGATCAATTATTATTCATCCTTCTCTTTGTAGTGTCGATTGATCAGAGAATTGATCAATTGACCTCTGTCTTCTTTCCCTCTTAGAATCCCTATGTTCTAATCTCCTTAGGCATGATACATCTTTGATTGGCTCTTTTACCTCTGTAACTCCTACAAGCCATACTGATCTCCATTTGAATATATTCTCAGGCACATAATCGATCAACCATGCTTCTTTTGATCCCTTTGTTATTACTAAACTCCTTTGACATCAATAACGATACTCAACATCCACATCATCACTTCCTTTGACATTAATGAACTTCTTTGAAATCAATGACAACTAAACTCAATATTCTCCCCATTTGGCATTGATGGAAACAACTCCTTAATTTCCTCCCCCTTTGACATTAATGACAAAGGATGACCTATTATGCTATTGAGAATTTCCTGTCTTGCTTTTTTCTAACAACTCCCCCTATCATCATATCTCCTCCTGAGATTGTGCTTCCTCCTTTGCAAATTTTGTAAGGGAACTACTCCCATCTTCTGTCTAAGTTGCTCAAAGGATTCCTTAGGTAGTTCCTTGGTGAAAATGTCAGCAACCTGTTCTTTTGTGTCAACATACTCCAGTTTGACAACCTTATGGGACACTTGTTCTCTTAGGAAATGATATTTTATTGGTATGTGTTTTGTCATGGAGTGCATGGCAGGGTTTTTGACATACTTATGGAAATGGTATTATCACAGTTTATTATTATTGGGTGCTCATACTTCAAAAGTAATTCTTCTAGTGTCTGCTTCATCCAAATGACCTGGGTGAAACATGACACAACAACAATATATTCGACCTCTGCTATGGAGAGTGAAATGGAAGATTGTTTTTTACTTAACCATGAAACCAAACAATTTACAACGAAGAACACTGCTCCACAGGTACTCTTTCGATCATCCACACTTCCTTCCCAATCTGTAGCAGTAAATTATTTTAAAATAAAGTCTTGAATTTTTGGGTACCATAACCCATACTCCATAGTACCTTTCAAATATTTGAAAATTCTTTTTACTGCAGTTACATGCGTTTCGTTGGGGATCGACTGTAACTTAGCAACTAAACCTACAACTTGCATCACATCTGGTCTTGTAGTTGTCAGATACATTAAGCTACCTATCATGGATATGTACATGGTATGATCCACTTCCAGAGACTCATCACCCTTACTTAATTTACAACCCGTGATAATAGGAGTACTAACAGGTTTGGAATCATCCATTTTAAATATTTTAAGCATGTCTTCGATGTACTTAGTTTGAGAGATAAATATTCCTTTGTCTGTTTGAAAAACTTGTGATCCCAAGAAGAGTGTTAGTTCACCCAACATTGTCATTTCAAATTCCTTCTTCATTTCATAAGCAAATTTTACACTTAGCATTTGTAAATTGCTTCCAAATATGATGTCATCTACATAAACAACAAAAATGATCATATTTTCATCTTCAATTTTTAAGTAGAGATTACTTTCAGTGGCCCCTCTCTTAAATCCTTGTTCATTTAAATAATTGTCTTGCCTTGAAAACTAGGCCCTTGGAGCTTGTTTGAGACCATAGAGTGCCTTTTTCAGCTTGCAAACATAGTCTCTATTTTTTTATAATAGGAAACCTTTAGGTTGTTCAATATAAACCTATTCTTCTATTTTTCCATTAAAAAATGCAGACTTGACATCCATTTGATATACTTTAAAGTTTTTTGGATTGAGAGTGCTAGAAACATTCTGGTTGCTTCAATTCTTGCCACAGCGGCATAAGTTTCTTCAAAATAAATCCCTTCTACCTGAGCATACCCTTTACATACTAATATTTTCTTGTTCCTTATAACTTGACAATCCTGATTGAATTTGTTCTTGAAAACCAATTTGGTTCCTATAAAATTCTTATCTTTAGGTCTTGGGACAAGTTCCCATGTCTTGTTTTTCTCAATCTAATTTAATTCTTCATTCCTGGTTTTGACCCATTCATTAATTTTTTTGGCTTCTGTAAAATCCTTAGGTTCCACTATTGAGAGTAGGGCTTGTTCATTAAATGTTAGTTGTCTCCTTGTACTAACTCCATCATTTTTATCACCTAAGATCTGTGTCTTCGGGTGATTCTTTTTTATCCTTATAGATGTTGTTTTTGTATTAGGTCTTGGGGAGTCTTCTTCATTTTCCTATGTATCTTCCTTTTATTTTCCTTCTTCTTCATCATGAGTACTTTCATCTTCTTGCAAGTCTTCCTTCTATTCATCATTTATATTTTCAATACTATCATGACTTCTTACTCTTTTTGGTTTTATATAATCTATTCTCACATCTTCTCTCTCTACAATATTGTGTAACCTTTTATTGTAACATCTATACACCTTTTTGGTGGATGAATATCCTATTAATATTCCTTTATCAGTCCTAGAGTCGATCTTTCCAAGGTCATCCTTGTTCATTTTAATGTAACAATTACTGTCAAATACTTTGAAATATTTGACTGAGGCTGCTCTTCCATACCATAGTTCATAAGGGGTCTTGTCCTTATTCACTTCGAGTTGTCCTCTATTAAGTATATAGAAAAATGTGTATACAACTTCTTTCCATTATGCATCTGACAACTTTTCTTCATTAAGCATTGTCCTGGAATCTTCTTGGACTGTTCTATTTTTCCTTTCAATAACACCGTTCTGCTGAGGAGTCTTTGCAGCTGAAAATTATCTCTTAATTCCACGTGTCTCACAAAACTCATTGAACTCATTTGAAGTAAACTCTCCCCCATTGTCGGATCTAAGATGTTTTATTTTCATATATATCTCATTTTCAACCATTGCCTTGGATATTTTGAATTCCTCAAAAGCTTCTAATTTTTCCTTGAGAAATGTCACCCAAGTCATCCTTGTGTAATCATCAATGAGCAACATGAAATAATATTCTCCTTGCATGCTTTTAGTTCTTGTTGGTCCATATAGGTCTGTGTGCACTATTTCCATAGGATGCGAAGTCATATGTTCTTTTGTTTTAAAACTAGCTCTAGTTTGATTCCCATGTTGACAATGTTTACAAACCGAGTTTAGATGTTTTACAATTTTAGGAAAATCTCTTACAACTTCCTTCTTACTTATTTTGACAAGATCGTCAAAATTTAAGTGTCCCAACCTTCTGTGCCATAACCAAGTTTCATCAACCATACTTAAGTAACATTGATTTTCATTTTCTAGGATGTATACATTTTTTGAATTTCTTATATCAATGCTAACACAATGCTAACAACTCTTCCCAAGTCCTTTTTCCCGATTTCACATTTATCTGAATAAAAAATACAGATGTGCCCTTGATCACATGTTTGACTTACACTAAGGATATTAGGCTTGAGGTTTTATACTAGTAATATATTTCCTTCTTTGATCTTGTTACTGACAACAACTGTTCCTTTGCCAATTATCTTGGAAGACATATTGTCTCCAAATGTGAATTTACCCTTATTATATTTTAGATTTATGAATTTGTTTGGGTCGCCTATCATGTGTTTTGAACACCCACTATCTAAGTGCCATAGGTTTTTCTTTTCTGTTGCACTTAGATAAATCACGGAACTTTCCTTTTCTTCCATTTCGCTCCAATACTTCTTCTTCTTTGTGTCTTGAGACTTAATTGCAAAAGTCTTCTTTGAAGGAGTCATCAGTTTACAATCTCTCTCCATATGTCCATGGTTATTATATTTGTAACACTCTATGTCACATTTTTGAAGAAGTGTAAAAAGGTTATGATTTCCTTTTGGTTTGTTACTTGATGACTTCTTCTTGTATTCACAAACCTTACCATAAGCTCTACAATATGAGGCTTTATGACCAAAGTTATTACAAGAGTAACAATGACCCAAAAATATCTGTTGGTATCTATTTTGTCTCTTAGGCACCATATTATTTCTATTTTTATCTTGAGAATTTAGGGCAACTTCCTTTCTCTCTTCCTTTTTAACTGGACTCTTTAGTGCTTTAGCATAGCTTTTCTTATTTCTTCCTTGATTAGTGAAAGAGAAACAATTTGGCTCCTTTTCTTTGTTAAAACCCAAACTGGATCTATCACTTGATGATCTTTGGATATTTAGGATGTCATCTAGAATCCTTGACCTATTCTCAAACTTTGATTTAATAGATCCTTCATCAAGCCTTTTCTTGAATTGCATGATCTCTTCTTCAAGTCTCTCAGATTCCTGTATTCTTTTTTTGAGTTCTAAGTTTAGGTCCTCCTCAATCCTTTTGGCATCTAGAAGTTGGGATTCCAACTTACTAATGGCATGATTTAACTATTTGTTATTTTTTCTGCATTTCTCAAGTTCTTCAAGAGCGCTAACATTTTCAGCTCTTAAGTCTACTTCTCCTTACACATCTAGGTCACTATTTGAAACCTAAGTATCTAGACCCATGAATAATATTTAAGTTTCTTCATCTTCACTTTTTGTATCTACATCCTCACTATCTTCCATGGTGTAAATTTTTTTCTTTTTCTCATAGGACTTCTTCTTGTTTCCTGTTTTACTCTTTTTAAACTTTGAAGTTTCTCTCTCATCACTATCATCTTGTTTAGGGTAAGTACATTTTGAAGAAAAATGTCCAATTCTTCCACAGTTAAAACATGTCATGGGTAACTTCCTTTATATTTTACAGTACCTTTCTCAAGTTTTTTAATAAAAAGGGATTTCTCATATCTAGGTTTTCTGAATGGTTTTTGGATGAGGCTTTAAATGCTGCTTCTTTTATTGAGGGTTCATTTAGTCCCGTTCTCATCTCATATGTGTTACGGAGAGAAAAAACTATGGTTTGGGGTACCACAACAGACAGCTTGACTCTAGAAATCAATCCTTTCTAATATGCAATAGAAATTAAATATCTAACACTAAAGGATCAGACCTCGTACCTTTTTTCGGGCGGTTGAAGTAGATCCCCGTTGAGATTTCCAATCTTCATCTTGAATTGATAGATTACTTCCTCAACAACAAGTAAACAATACAAGCATTCTATATATCATGGTGTTAGATCTATTCTAGCATATATAATCAATAATGTACAAGCATTTGACATAATCCCATGTGTTAACACTTAGAATGTACCCAGGTTGCAAAAGGTAAATTCCAAAGGTAACAGCAAAAACCACTTCAGAAAGAAACTGGATTTTCTTTCCAGAGAGGGATCTCTCAAATATAGATTTTAACAAGGCCAGATATAAATCAACACTCGAAAATTATATAGATAGTTGAAATGATACACATGATCATTGGGAAAAATGGAGTCACATATACATAAAGATATCACAAACACATATGCGTGAGATTTTATCAAAGGAAAGATAACCACTCAATCACAGACATTCATTTAGTTCAGGTGGAACAGAAGGAATAAGGAACAGTCCATTAATACAGAGCATCAGAATATGAATTCTATATTAACTTTAGTAGAAACATTTATATAATATCTAAAACAATGATCAGAGCATAACCAATATGAATTCCAACCATTCAATACTACATTTCAGATACGAAGAAAACGAAATGGAGTGTAACACTGGAAAAAAAAAACAATTACAAAGGAGAAGAAGCACAGACTGTAATGTAAATAGCACGACAATCTCTGATAACCCAGATGCATTCCGCTTTGTTATTCAAAAATATATGTCTTCAATAAAAACTCATCAACAAGATGGGTTCCAACCCCCATCACATAAAGTAAATGCAATTATATACATAAAATGATTTCTTCTTCCAAGAATATTTATAACTGAATAACCTGCTTAATCGAAGTCTTGTAACTATATTCCTAACTACTAGGAATAAACTAATTGCTTCGATCCTAACATATCATTTAATTAAAATCAACTCGGTAACAAGGCCCGACCAGGCAGCTCCATAGCGTGCAACACCTGTTTTCATGAATGAAGAATATACTTTGTTTTTCCAAATATTTCTATGGCTCTCCATTGCTCCATGCTTGGGATATCATACTTAATCATTTCCTGAATAGACACCTCCATATCCATGTAAGCTTCATAAGAAACAGTAGGCAGCCCCCCTCTAACGATAAAAAATTTCTGCAATATCTCAAATCATCTGTTAGCTTATCTACGATGACTTTTCCCGTTAGCCCCTTTACCAAATCATCAAATTTAGAGTGATCCATACGGCTTTGCACCAACAGGATGTGATAATGCTCTTGAGAAAACAGTCATCCCTCCTCATCCAGAATTTGGTTAAACCCTTATAAACCTTTCTCTTTATCCATAATATAGAAAAGCAACGGTAATTCTGCGGATAAAGCTTGAGTATTCAAGACTTACCTGTTACTGTAACCACATATACCCGAGGTTGACTATGAAAGGTGGTAAGAAGTCCTTTTCATTCGTACCAGCGTAAATAAAAAAAATTCTTCAAACAAGTCAAGTCCATTTATATAGAATCCCATTCTGGAGCCTCTCTTTAGCAGTTTCCCTCAAACCATTTTTCCCCGCGGAATCCATCACAAACTACCATGTGTACTGCGGTTTCAATTTCACTACCACTTTTTTTCTCCAACCATCACACAACTCTATCCTCTGGATCTGATGATGACCATCGATGCGTTTTCACTTTATTTTCCAGTCGTTGGATAAGCCTCCATGTACCCATTCCGCTGAGCTCTTTCATTTTAACAAGCATGCAAGTTTACGAAGCGGACTTCATATTGATCGTAGATTTTAGTGACTTAGCTTTATGACCGCTGATCTATGCATCTTGTTTAACTATCTCCGTATGTCCTTATCCTCCGCGCATCTTCATAGAGTGGGTATATCATAAGCCATCGATCTCCACTCCCTCGTTCTACACCATTGGATCATGTAATAATTTTATTGCTTATGCGCCCTTTATCATACTTTCACACCATCATATATTAACCAAAGTTTCAAGAAAACATTATTTCTCTTTGCCATGGTCTCTTCGACCCTCTGCTAGTTAGAGGTGTTTAGGGATATCCTCCCTGCGAGGTATCAAAGAACTCGTAGACCAGGTGCCTGTCTTTAATCTTTCATAATAAATTCTAGAAAACTTGTCTTTTTGTTGATATATTTTTAATAAAAAATAAATGGCATGCTTCCTGGATCTTAGGGACTTCACCGCGGGCTTCAAAAACATTCATCCTACCATCTGCATTGATTTGTAAAGGAAAATAAATATTTACAGGCTATAATACAAGTTTTTCCTTCCTTTTCAGGATAGGTAATGTTTCAGATATCTTCCATTAACAGGGTTACTATCTAGAAAAACCCCATTCGGATATTCCAAAAGAAATGCATTTTGTCCTCTCTATCCAGCAATAACATAAGGGCCCATCCACATATGATCAAATTTCCCATGTTTATCTTCTTTAGGAGCATCCCACTTTAGGACCAATTCATCAATCTAAAACTGTTCTTCTTTCACCTTTCTATCAAAAGTATTTTTTATTGTTTCCTGATGTGATTGCACCTTGTCATAAGCCTTATTCCTTCGCTCTTCTAGCTCAATGATCTGATTTATTCTCCTTTGCATGTGATTTGGTTCTTCTTGTTGCTCTTGGAAATATCTCATAACTGGAACACCTAACGATGCTGGAAAAACAACTTCAGTTCCATACACCAGTTGGAACGGAGACATGCCAATTGCCCTTTTGGTACTAATCATGTCATCCCATAGAGAATATTTGAGCTTGGTGTGCCATGATATTTTATTATCTTCCAATAGCTTCCTGATGATCCTTACTAAGCTTTTATTTGAATATTCGGCTAACCCATTTCCCTGCGGATAATAGGCAGTTGAATGATTGAGACTTATATGATACTTGTGAAAGAAATCAATCATTTTCTTGGATTTGAAAGCAACTGCATTGTCCGTTACTATCCTTTTGGGGCATCCAAATCGAGCCAATATGTTTTCCTCAAGAAAATCTATGATTACAGTTTTAGTGGCTCTTCTGGTGGGAATCGCTTCAATCCATTTTGTAAAATAATTCGTAGCTGTCAGAATCCATTTATGTTGTCCTGACGAATTGGGATTTATTTTGCCAATGAAATCCAAACCCCACTGTTGGAAAGGAGCTTCTATCGTTATCGGATTTAAAGGAAGAGGAAGTACCTTTCTTTTACCATCAAAAATTTTGCATTGATGACACATGCCGGTTTCTTTATATACATCTAAAAATGATGTAGGCCAATAATAACCTGCTCTTGGAATTTTATTTGCAGTCACCTTCCAAGAATGATGTCCTCCACAATCTCCCTTATGAAATTCTTTGACTGTATGTTGAGCTTCATTTTCTAAAATACAGTTTAGTAACACACCTCCAGGGTCTTTCCAATAAAGATATTGATTTACAATACAAAATTTGGCAGCTTTCAATTTTATGGATCTTGCTCTGGACTTACTCAATCCTACTGGTGCTTGTAAATTTTGAACGACGTAAACAATATCAGAATACCACAGAGATGCTACAAAATCAGCCATTACTTCTAATTCTGTATCCAACTGATTAAGACGGTGAGATAGGAAATTAATTCGTAAAGCTTCACAATTTGAATTTGTCATCATTTTTTCTAATCCTTATCCCTTAACCAGATTAGTAGGCTTTATCTCTATGTCGTATTCCAGTAATGTAGCTATCCATTTTTCCCTTCTGCATTCTGGATTAGGTTGTGTCAAAATTCCTTTCACTGCAGCAGTTGGAACATGTGCGATTACATGTGAGTGTAGAATATACACTCTGAAATATTTCAATGCTTTGACTAAAGCATATGCATGTTTCTCCATGATGTCATATTTCAATTCTCCATCCCTTAAAATCTTGCTAAAAAATGCTATGGGCTGTTCCAAATTCTCATTATTCTTCTGTAATAAAACTGCTGCAATAGTATGCTCTGAAGCATACGAAAACACTAAGAAATATTTGGTAAAATATGGACTCACCAACACAATAGCATATGAGATTGCTTTTTTGATTTCCCAAAAGGACTTCCTAGCTTCCGCATTCCATTTTATCTAATGACCTTTTTTCAGCATATTTGTAATGTTCATTAAGATTTCAGCAAAACTTGGCACAAACCTTCTTAAAAAATTCACCTGCCCCAAAAATGATTGTATCTCCTTTTTACTCCTGGGTTCTCCTACCTTCAAAATAGCACTTACCCTTTCAGGATCAATTTTTATTCCATCTTTAGATATTATATGACCCAACAACTTTCCTTCTTCCAATGCAAAATTGGATTTCTTCGGGTTCAATGATATACCAAATTTCCTGCACTTCATGAAAAATTTCTCTAGATGATGCATATGTTCTCTATCAGATTTTGAATAGACTGTGATGTCATCCATGTAAATTACCACGAAATTCCCAATTTCTCCTGCAAAAGCAATATCCCATAGCTCGCTGGAAAGTAGCTCCTGCATTCATTAAGCCAAAAGGCATCTTTGCATACATAAAAGTGCCCCAAGGTGTAGTAAATTTAGTTTTTTCTTGATCTTCAGGTAATACATTAATTTGATTATAGCCAGAAAAACCGTCCAACATTGAAATTCTCTCAACTCCAACTACTTTCTGCAATATATGATCCATCTTCGGAAAAGGATAATTGTCCTTCATAGAAACTTTATTTAAATTCCGGAAATCTATACATAGTCTTATTTCTCCTTTCTTCTTTCTAACAGGAACCATATTTGCAACCCACTTTGAAAATATTAGAGTTACAATGATCTTGGCATCAAATAACTTTTTAATTTCCTTCTCAATAATGGCAAGCAACTTAGGGTTTATCCTTCTAAGTTTCTGCTTGAAAGGTTTCTCCCTAGGTTTTATAGGAATAGTATGTTGTATTATAGATGTATCATATTCCTTAAGATCTTCATAACTCCAAGAAAATACATCTGTATATTTCTTCATTAAATTCACATATTCTTCTTTTTCTTTTTCAGGCAAATTTTTGGATAACTTTATAATCTTAGGATTCTCTTCAGTGCCAATATTTCTATCTTCAACAAAATTCTCAACGGGCTTTACTTTAGGATTCTTACCAACATCATTCTGATCAAAAAAAATTTCCAAAGGAATCAAACCTCTTGGTATGAAATTATTTTTTAATTGAATAATATCCTTTCCTCCCAAGGTTCCCTTTAACTTTTCAGCGCCCTCCTTTTCTTTCTTAGGTTTTTCATCATCTTGAAATATCTCACCATCATCATTTTCAGTGTCAATATGAGTATTTACAAATTCTCCTGATAGTTCTAAGAATATTTTGATCTGCATGTCATCTTCGAATACCTGCCAATATTTAGAATTATCAGGAATAGACGGTCTATTCACAATGTCCACCTGATATTCTTTCTGACCAGCAATAGGGGTTTTAAATTTTCCAGCAGCTACTGCCAAAGAATCTGCCACGGTATTTGCATGTCTGGAAACCACTTGAATCGTGTGCTCTGTAAAAAATTTACCAATCATATCCCACACTTCGTTCCTATAAGCCCTCATCTGGGGATGCCTGGTTTGATAACTATCATTCACTTGGTTTATCACCAATTCTGAATCTCCTAAAACTTTCATCCTTTGCGCTCCCAAATCTTTCAAAGCATGCAACCCCAGTAATAAATCTTCGTATTCTGCTACATTATTGGTGCATTCAAATGTTAATTTATATGATAAAGCTTTGAAACCCTGAATACGAGAAATTATAAACACACCAGCTCCAGCACCTATTTTTACAGCAGATCCATCAAAGTACATAGTCCACAAACCTTCCCTTTTTTGTTTTGCCTCCAAAGCATCCTGTTCCATCATCTCTTCTTTCTTATTTTCCTCAGACTTCTCCTACAATGTGGCTTCTAAATCATATGGGATAGTATCATTAAAGAAAATAGAAGACCCCAAATCAGTATCAATAGCATATATATGATGAACTTCAGGTTTATCTTGACTGCTCACTACATAAGGAGTTCTTTTTTCACTATACAACCTTCTGCTCCCATATTGGACAGGAATCCTAGCATATGACATATCCATTTGTAAACTTCCTTTCAACTTTGAAGTCCAAGATCTTGACAACAATACCCCAAACTTACGTGGAATATCAACTACAACCACATCCAAGACTATATTTTTAGATGGCAATTTATTCAAAGTCACCACCATATCTTTAATCAAACCAAGACAGTTTACTCTTCTAGAGTCAAAAGAATACAAATCTTTATAGGTTCTTGTCACTTCCAATCCCAAAATTTCAACTACTCCCTTCGCATTAAATTATGTGATGCTCCTGAGTCTAGCATAGCATTGTGGACCACCATATCATGCACATTCAAACTCAAATAGAAAGGAGGGACTTCTTCATTTTCTAAATTTTCAACCTTTGACCCAAATGAAATAGTAGGATTTTCATCATTCAACTCTAAAATATCAGATTGCAATTCTCCTTGACCTTTGACCATTTTTGTTATAGTATTTATATATTCATTGTTTCTCAACAACTCGTTAAATGGAACAGAAATTTTTAACTTTGAAAGCTCATTTTGCAAATTAAAACCAGAACCAAGTCTTTCTACATCAATCGGGGCTACTTGCTTCATTATTTTGTCTCTTTGTATCTCGTTTTCAACTTCTTTATTTACAAAAGACTCTTTTTGCACTTTTTTCCCTTTTCTACATTTTGGGAACTAGTGGAAGGTTGATTTGGATTTTCCTTCCCCTTATTTATGAAAACTTCCCTGTTTCTCAATCTGATTTTTCTCTGCACATCATCCATAGCATGTAAGTAACCCCTTTGATACTGTTCTGTCTCCCTTTCAAACCCATCATTTCCACCTTTTTGTTCAAACATGTTATGTTCTTCTTCGATAAGATATATCCCTGAATCTAGTTCTCCAAAAAGATGAATTTGATTTTCAGTAGGGTCTTCTTCATCGGCAACATAATTCTTAGGAAATGGTGGTCGAATTTGCTGTTGTTCTTGACTCTCTTGGGTTTCTCATGTCTCTCTACCTATTTTGTGGAAGAACAGGAGGATTTGGTCTTCTAAAATTAGGGTTCCTAATTTGAGGATCGACTTGTTCTCTGTTGAACGCCCTATTATCCATAATTAATTTGTCCATCAACTTTTCCATGGTCTTCAACATCATTTCAAATTTTATATCAGTAGTAGAAGAAGAAGCAGAAGGCAAATTTTCTTCCTTTTTCCTCCTATCAATATCTCTGTGTTTCATTTTTCCACTTGCCATCATATTTGCTTCCACTTCTAAAGCATCTGTAAACATTGCAGCAAGAGTCACTGATTTTCTCTCTCTTAATGAAAATGCAAAATCATTATCAAAGGCTCCAGCATAGTGTAGTTTAGCAGCGGCTGTAGAAGTTTTTATATCTTCTGGAATAGAATTATAAACCCTCATGAACCTGCTTGAAAATTCATGAACAGATTCGAAACCCCCTTTTTTGAGACTGTTATACTGAGACAAGAGATGTAAAGGATTATGTTTATCATCTCATCTATCTAGAAATGCATTCTGGAAAGCCTGAAAATTCAATATAGACCCATCTGGAAAATCTTTAAACCATTTCTTTGCCTCACCTGATAAACTTTGAGCAAATAACCACATTTTAACATCTGCATAATCAACTTCTTCCAAGTCAACGAAATCTTCAAACCTAGCCACATGTTGCTTTGCGGTTATGTCACCTTCTCCATCAAATAGAGAAATTCTTTGGGAATAATTCTGAGGAAGGTCATGTAATAAAGCAGGCAAATGCAAGGGAGCAAATATGGCTGCCATTGGTCTAGGTGGGTTCAAAGGAACTGAATACTTTTGAGTATACTAAGAGGAAAATGTTTCTATTTTCGTGGTCTGTTGTAAATCTCTCCAGAGGGAATCCAACAAATAAGATTCTAATCTATGAGAATTAAATTCAGTATTCTTAATATCAGACTCATATTTAGTTTTCAACAAACTCCTTCCAACATTAACTTCCCATTCTGGATCAATAGGAGAATCTTGAGAAGATGATGCACCAAACAAAGGAAAACCTATTTTTTCTTTATCTTTTTCCTTAAATAACTTTTCCGGATCTTCCAAACTTTTTAAGACTTCAGTGTCAAAATTACCTCGTGTGTTTCTTCTCGAAGCCAGAATGAATCCTTAAGATTTGAAAATTTTTACAATGGAATCGCCAGGGAAAATATACAACCTTTTCTACTAACAAAAACTCATGTTTTCCCATAGAAATATTTCTTCAAACTCTGTCGTTCTCCCCAAGGCAGATTTTCACTTTCTTTGCTGACAACGACGCCAATTTGTTAACACTCAGAATGTACCCAGGTTGCAAAAGGTAAATTCCAAAGGTAACAGCAAAAACCACTTCAGAAAGAAACTGGCTTTTCTTTCCAGCGAGGGATCTCTCAAATATAGATTTTAACAAGGCCAGATATAAATCAACACTCAAAAATTATATAGATGGTTGAAATGATACACATGATCATTGCGCAAATGGAGTCACATATACATAAACATATCACAAACACATATGCATGAGATTTTATCAAAGGAAAGATAACCACTCAATCACAGTTGTTCATTTAGTTCAGGTGGAACAGAAGGAATAAGGAACAGTCCATTAATACAGAGCATTAGAAGATGAATTCTATATTAACTTTAGTAGAAACATTTATAGAATATATGAAACAATTATCATAGCATAACCAATATGAATTCCAACCATTCAATACTACATTTCAGATACGAAGAAAACAAAATGGACTATAACACTGGAAAAAAAAAATTTGCAAAGGAGAAGAAGCACAAACTATAATGTAAATAGCACGAGAATCTATGATAACCCACATGCATTCCGCTTTGTTATTAAAAAATATATGTCTTCAAAAAAAATCCATCAACAAGATCGGTTCCAACCCCCATCACATAAAGTAAATGCAATTATATACATAAAATGATTTCTTCTTCCAAGAATATTTATAACTGAATAACCTACTTAATCAAAGTCTTGTAACTATATTCCTAACTACTAGGAATAAACTACTTGCTTCGATCCTAACAGATCATTTAATTAAAATCAACTCGGTAACAAGGCTCGGCCAAGCAGCTCCATAGCACGCAACACCTGTTTTCATGAATGAAGAATATACTTTGTTTTTCCAAATCTTTCTACGGCTCTCCATTTCTCTGTGCTTGGGATACCGTACTCAATCATTTCCTAAATAGACACCTCCAGATCCATGTAAGCTTCATAAGAAACAGTAGGCAACCCCCCTCTGATGATCAGAAATTTCTGCAATATCTCAAAATATTTTGTTAGCTTATCTACAATGACTTTTCCCGTTAGCCCCTTTACCAAATCATCAAATTTAGAGTGATCCATACTGCTTTGCACCAACATGCTGTGATAATTCTTTTGAGAAAATAGTCATCCCTCCTCGTCCAAAATTCAGTTAAACCCTTGTAAACCTTTCTCTTTATCCATAATATAGAAAAGCAATGGTAATTTTGTGGATAAATCTTGAGTATTAAATACTTACCTGTTACTGTAACCACATATACCCGAGGTTGACTGTGAAAGGTGGTAAGCAGTCCTTTTCATTCGTTACGGCGTAAATAAAAAATAATTCTTCAAACAAGTCAACTCCATTTATATAGAAGCCCATTCCGAAGCCTCTCTTTAGCGATTTCCCTCAAACCGTTTTTCCCTGTAGAATCCATCACAAACTTCCACGTGTACCACAGTTTCAATTCCGCTACCACTTTTCTTCTCCAATCATCACGTAACTCTATCCTCCGGATCTGATGATGATCGTCGATGCGTTTTCACTTTATTTTCCAGCCATTGGATAAGCCTCCATGTACCCATTCCGCTGAGCTCTTTCGTTTTAACGAACGTGCAAGTTTATGGAGCGGACTTCATATTGATCGTAGATTTCGGTGACTTAGCTTTATGACCACTGATATCTGCATATTTTTTAACTATCTCTGTATGTCCTTATCCTCCACGCATCTTCATAGAGCGGGTATAGCATAAGCCATCGATCTCCACTCCCTCATTCTACGGATCATGTAATAATTTTATTGCTTATGCACCCTTTATCATACTTTCACACCATCATATATTAACCAAAGTTTCAAGCAACCATTATTTCTCTTTGCCATGGTCTCTTCGACCCTCTGCTAGTTAGAGGTGTTAACACCATGGATAAAATATTCATTCAAACACACATTATTGGACAGGAAAAGATATTTCTATTAATATAAATCAGAGATTACAAGATACAACCTCTGACGGCACGTATGCGAACCAGAGAAACTAAATCCCCCACTTGGGCCTCCACCACCTCAATCCTCCATCTCTTGATAGCAATCTCACAAGCAAAAGGCAAGCTTGGGAAGAACACACTAGTGCTCCAAGGGACAAATGGATGCAGACTCAAGCATAAGTTCCGGAAACAATGGACTATAGTTTCTTTGCTCTCAATTCTCTCTTATGCCTTTAATGTACCAAGGGGTTCCTTATATAGATTTTCAAAGGGGTAATGAAAGGTCGAATCTAAGTGATCTCAAGGCATAGGGAAGGCCAGGAGTCAAATGAGTCAGATCCATGTCAAGGAAAACTCCAAAAGGATTTGGATTATGCACACATCCTGATGTACGCGGTTTTAGTGGGAAAACCTACGTATATACGCGCTTATAGGTTTAAAAGTTGCGTGTATCATTTTTCATATGTTTTTAGGGATGATCAAGGAAACATCAAAGGACAAAAAATGGTCCATGGGGTCTAAGGAGTATATAGCAGGACAGGGGAAGGCCATACAAAGTGTAATTCACCTGGAGTGGTGAAATCAGCTATAACAGATGCCCCATAATGTGTGAGGTCAGAGGGGTCATACGATGGCCGAAATACATTATAAGTCCATCCCAAAAGTGGAGTGATGAAGGATCCCAAATGGAAGACCAACCACCCAATCAGCATAGTACAATAATACAACTCTGCATATAACTGCAAGTACATATAGGAGTCTCAGATACATAAGAGTAAAATGGCCATGAATAGGCATGATACATGATATCACATATGTGGTCATATCCACGTACAATATATATAGATCAGAATCTCCATGATGAAGATATACATAGGACGATGATCTTTGTAATGGATAAAGATATAACAGATCAAGATCTCCATAGTGGCTGGAAATATCTGACATATACTGGAATCAAGTCACGAGAGCTGAAATCTCATGAACACTGGCACGATCAAGGAGGTAGCATATAAGAGATGCCACCAATATGGAAAGTCTTCTACACAAATCGCTACGAGTACATGTCCTGCTATGCGAATAGAGGTGTTGATGTTGAACATAGTAGTCCATCATCTGATTACCGGTCATTCATGTATACCGTTAACAGACGCGAGATCACCCAGTGACAATGAAAATTGGAATCAAGGTACTAGAGTGCAAACTAACAAGTGTGAATAAATGTGTTGAGGTCGAACACTTGAGAAAAATCCATCGATCAAGGGGCATTGATGTATTCCCAAAAACTATCGATGGCGAGAGAACCTGCCACTGATAACTGCAAGTCTCAAGGCACTCAAAAGGACTCTAGATTCCAATCCCAGAATAAATGATCTGAAGTCGATGGGATGAAATCCGCTGGAAGGAGGGAATTAAGGCATCCCCCATCATCCAACACAAGGTACTCAGCAAAGTTGTATAATGTGGAAGGACTCAATCATAGGGTGCACGAACTAGTAACTGTACTAGGAATGGCCGACATGCAAAGTCAAGATAACTGAGGAATGGCTGACTCATGCTTCAACTTCCTTCGAACAAGAGCATAGGAAATCTCTACCATTCACATAGTACCACTTCTAACAACAACATGAAGGTTATGTGATACCATGGAATGGGTTCGTACCTAAGGTTAAGATGGAATGGTCATAAGGAAATGCATAAGTGTAAGTGGATGTGAAATCCTAACCTATATGCCAGTTCAGACATAATACCTGTGAGAGAGAGTGTGTACAAAAATTGGACCCTACATGACAATGATTTTATTCCAAAACAACCCAAAATAATCAATAAAGAATCCAAACTATAGGATATAAGGAGGAATGGTCATGACAAATGCACCCAAAGGAAACAATGCAGTGAACAATGGGACATAAAAAGGAAAGTAAGGTACAGACCCAATGTTCACGCATCTACTACCACCCCCATGAGGGTGACCACTGGTGTAAATACCAAGCGAAGGGAATAAAAATCCTCCACAAATGGAGTAGAGGATGGAATATGACCATTCCCAAATCTATGAGCACAGTAAGGGGATGTGATGCCCCCAAGTCTGACACCAGGGTCCGTACTAGGACCAAGGATGGGTGATAGGATACCAGGCATGTCGAAGATAAAAGGACCCAAAATCAAGAAAGCATAAATATACTCAAGTAACTGTGATCCCAAAGGCCAAATAGCACACAAAGAGCAAACTCCTAAGAAAATCTACAGCCAAAATACAAGCAAACCAAGGGGAGGATATGTGAGCTCCCGAATGCAACAGGTATGTCTCACCTAGGAGAGGCTCGAAACTCCCATACACTACAAGCAGAGGTATGTAACCAATTATAGTGGCCCTCATATTCAACGCATAAAGCAACTGTGCTGTCTGACCTCTACCTCGTCGGGACACCTACAGAATAACCCCTACAAAGTACCCCCTCGATATCCTAGGTAAGGCCACTAAGGTCACCTCAATATAATCAATACTTAGGTGGACAGTTACAGGAAAGATTGACCGTATGGGTAGGGTAGCAAAGCCTGAAACTCTCGAAAGAGCCCCCAGATACGAATACAATCCTAGAAATATCTCCGGTGCTACTCAGTTATGACTAGGGGTCATCCCAATCAATAACTGCTCACATTGCCTCGTGCTTAACTCCCTTTTGAGAGGAGGATCTTGAGAAACACTGGCTATACCAAGGATTTCACACACTCACCTGGACAGACACATACATGTTGTTGTTTAGTGATCTTGGAGAATTGACTTATGATGAACTATTCCAAGATCCTAAAACCTAAGCTTGTTGGTGCACCCTAGAAAAGAAAAGAGTGTAATTCATTTTAATTTAGCGTTGATTTTAATTGGTTGTAATTACTCAAAGGGAAATGGCCGTGCAACTAGTGATATGAAGACTCAGCAGTGAAATAAAAGTGCACACCATAACAAACAATGCTAAGTGCAATATTTGTCAAATGAAAAATAGGGTATGCCAAGATAAAAGATATTTCTATTAATATTCATTCAAACACACAATATTGGACAGGAAAAGATATTTCTATTAATATAAATCAGAGATTACAAGATACAACCTCTGATGGCACGTCTGCGAACCAGAGAAACTAAATCCCCCACTTGGGCCTCCACCACCTCAATCCTCCATCTCTCGATAGCAAGCTCACAAGCAAAAGGCAAGCTTGGGAAGAACACACTAGTGCTCCAAGGGAAAAAGGGATGCAGACTCAAGCATAAGTTCCGGCAACAATGGACTATAGTTTCTTTGCTCTCAATTCTCTCTTATACCTTCAATGTACCAAGGGGTTCCTTATATAGCTTTTCAAAGGGGTAATGAAAGGTCGAATCCGAGCGATCTCAAGGCATAGGGAAGGCCAGGAGTCAAATGAGTCGGATCCATTTCAAGGAAAACTCCAAAAGGATTTGGATTATGCACACATCCTGATGTACGCGGTTTTAGTGGGAAACCCCGCATATATATGCGCTTATAGGTTTAAAAGTCGCGTGTATCATTTTTCATATATTTTTAGGGATGATCAAGGAAACATCAAAGGACAAAAAATGGTCCATGGGGTCTAAGGAGTCTGCAGCGGGACAAGGGAAGGCCATACAAAGTGTGATTCACCTGGAGTGGTGAAATCAGCTATAACAATATGCAGTGAGGATTCCATGTAGTTCATTTACTGTCACAAGGTCAATATCATCTCATTCTTCTAGGGTGGATACTTTGAGTCATACGTCATTGGAAATGATCTTAGTACCTTGCTAGCCACTTCTCTTTCTTTTAATTTTCCTCTAATATCTCTAATAGAATTGACAACCTCATCTACTCTTAGAAGGTATTCCCCAATATTTCTTCCCTTTGTATGCTTGAAGCTTGGATTCTTTCAATTTAGATGCCCCTTCATAGATAATTTTTAATTTATCCCATGCTTGTTTGGTAGTCTTACATCACCTGAATTTTGTAAGTATAGAGTTTGTCCATCCACTCAGGATTGCATTTAGGGATTTGGAATTACCTTCATATTGGGATAGTTCCACACTATCTTTAGGTGCTTGGTCATTTATTTTATACAACTTTTCAGTTGCTTCCTAGACCTTTCATCCAAGAAACATCAGATGGCACTTCATTCTCACACTCTAGTATGCATAATTTTCACTTGTGAATAATGGAGGTTTGTTAGTGTCTAAACCTTCTTGTTGATCCATAATGGTTTTTAAATAGGATCTTCATTCAAGTGGTTAAACTATGGTGAAGGAACCTGTTATGATACCAATTGTTGGATTATCCTGAAATACTAAGAGGGGGGGGTGAATCAGTATTGTATTTTTGTTTTAAAATGAGAACACAAAATGAATCAAACAGGTTTAGACGTAAATTTTATTGTGGAAACTTCAAAGAGAAAACCACCAATTCAAACTCATTAAAAAAATGAATCTACAAAACTGCTTTATCTGCTTCTACAGAAAGGATGCAACAACACACTAGGTTTCTATCTGCTACAACAGAAAAGGATGCTCAAACACCCTGGGTTTCTTTCTACTACAACAGATAAGGATTCTACAACACCCTTTGCAGACTTATAGCCTACCCAAGCACCACCCTGCCACTCTAGACTGATTTTTATTAGTCTTCTATTCACTTCTTGGACTCTATCATTCGCAATAACAGAGACAAGTTATTTCCCTCAATCATTCAGTCAATAAATACCTTCATGTCTTCCTGCGGATGCATTTTTCACCATTGCACCATTTCATTGATCTTACCTCTTCATGAAACTTCTAGTCGTGACCTTCTTCATTATCCATTTCCACAATCATCCTGATCCGTTGATCTCATTTCGGGATTTTTCCTAACCGTAGATCTGAGATCAAAATAAGATGGTGGATATGTGACATTTTCTAAATATAATTCCATGATTTCTGCTTTCCAAACCAATATTTATGCACTATGGATCTCGTTCAAGTTCTATCCTGATCGTCAATCTTCCGTATTGTGGATTTCAGGTTTGTGACTTTTTCAACATGTCATTTCAAGATTTTCTATTTCTACACCAATATTTCCGCACCATCGATCTTATGCGGATAATTTTCCGAACCGTTGATCTTTCAGATTTGGGTAGCAGAATACCATATTATTCGAGACCTTGATTTCTCATTTTTTGCTTTCCGCTTTCCGCTTTTCTTATGAACTGTTGATTCTCTTATGGGTTCAATCTTGACCATCTATCTATGATCTAATGCAGATTTGTGAATCTCCCCTCTTCTTTGTGCGGAAATCATTCCCCACTGTATATTTTCTTTCAGATTCAATCCTAACGGTTGATCTATGATGAAATACGGATTTGTAGATCTTCCCTTTTCTTTGTGCAGAAATCATTCCCCACCATAGATTTCCTTACATATTCAATCCTAACCATTGAATTCTGAATCGAGCCTTTGCTATTAATTCCCCTGCTAGTTTAATCAACTGAATCATTTAAGACCGTTAGATCTTGATCCACCCTGATCAACGGTGGACTTCAAATACTATAGAGTGCATTACGTTAAAGTTACACATCCAACCTCTGTTGTTAACCACCTTACTAGTTGAATCAATAGAATGACCAACAACCATTGGATCTGAATTTCCTTAGATCGATGCTGGACTTTAAACAAAGTGAAGCAGATTTGATAGAAATTATGCATCCATCTGCTGTTGTTAACCACCTCATTATTTGAATGAGCAAAATTATTGCTGGTCTTCGTATTAAGATTTACGGTGGAATTAAAATAACATAATGCATATTTCATTAAAATTCCATGCACACCAAGAATTTATTTGTCCGCGCTAGCTCTCCCAGTGGAATCACTGACCACCATTGATTTGGTTCTACGATCAACCTCTTTCATCAATCATAAAGGTTCTTTTCCATGATCACTTCTGATTTTGCAAGACTGAACCTTCTTTATCTTCCTCGCTCGTTGCTTAGCGAAATTCATTTGGGTCGTTGATCTAAATCCCCTTCAGATCTCCACCACACGATCCTTAAGCATATGAATGAGGATCATCAATTTATATCATTCACAACTCTAACTTGAGAAATTCAACCACAATCATGGATTTTCTCTCACCACGATCTCAACCATCAATACTTCCACAGACTTAGGCCTACTATTTAATCATCGATCCATACAGTGATCGATAAATTATTATTCATCCTTCTCTCTACAGTGTCGATTGATCAGAGAATCAATAAATCGATCTCTGTATTCTTTCCCTCTTAGAATCCCTGCGTTTTGATCTCCTTAGGCCTGATACATATTTGATTGGCCTCTTTTTCCTCTCTAACTCCTACATGCCTTACTGATCTCCATTTGACTCTATTCTCAGACACAGAATCGATCAACCATGCTTCTGGTTATCCCTTTGTTATTACTAAACTCCTTTGACATCATAGGCAATACTCAACATCCACATCATCACTTCCTTTGACATTAATGAATTTCTTTGACATCAATGACAACTAAGCTCAACAAACCTCTCGTAAAACCTTGATCTATTTCAAAACCATCAAACCAGTAACCACCTTGAATGTGGATCATTGATTACTGATTTTATGTTTCATCATATTCACAAAAGTATACACACACACACACACACACACACATATATTAATAAACAACAACTTAGTTGAAACAAGAACCATTCCCTGGTAAGGTGCAATGCCTTACACAAATCCTACCAGGAAACTGAACAAGCTAGATCTATCAGGAGACTCCTTGTCTTTTAGTTTTTATACTAAAACAAATTACCATTACTTTGTAACCACCTATCAGTAATTCTAGTCCAAAGTAGGACCCATGAACATGGTTAGGGTGGCTTGTGATAAGACCCTTTGTCCTTGAATACAATAGGTTGTAGTTAAAACAAAACAAAACAACATTATTTACAATGTAAATTTCAAGCCATTACCCTAGCTTGGTAACCATCTAGTGGTAATTTCATTCACTGAACCTCTCTATGAACATTATAGGATGGATTGTGATAAGACCCCCTATCTTGCAATTTACAATTATTTATGTGAACTTTTATTTAGTTTCAAGGTGATTAAGGTGAGATCATAAAAGAACAAGGGTTGAGGAGGCAGTAAAACTTTACTACCAATCACCAATGAGACATCTGACAGGAATACCAAAATACCCCAAAATTTTCAATCATCATTGTGAGGGTTAATAAAGATAGTGATTCAAGGAGGAAAATACTCAATTTTAAAGAGTTGGCACAGAGCTTTGATTGTATTCCCATGAAATCATTATTCTGTCTATAAACTGAGTAAAGGTGTTTCGACATATCCAAATTGAAATTTCTTAGTAAGAAATCTTGAAGATGAACTAATAACCAACTGTAGGCAATTTCTATGTTAATACCATGTTTAATGAAAAATAAAAATAAAAACACAATAAAAAATAAACCAGAAAATACTAATAAAAAGAAACAAACCTATGTACAGATAAGCAAACACTTACCTCAAACAAATTACCTTTTGAGGAGTTGGATATTCACTGGATAGGTCTTAGGGAAACCTTCTAGAGTCTACAACCAGACAGTACCAGGGCCAATATTTCTGTAATAGTGAATGGCCGTAACCAGAAACGTTGAAACTTAGTATAATCATCCTTGTCTTTGTGAGGTTTGTCGCATTTCAATACCAGTTCCCCAACTTGAAAATCATGGATGGTCAAATACTTCTCAGTTGATATAATTTATTTCTATATTTCTCTCTCTCCTCTTCTAATTTAAGCAATGTATCAATTTGATTTTGAAGAGGAGAGGATCCATCATCTTGTGAAAAAATTGATCTAATTGAAATGATGGAAGGAGGAGGTTTGATGGTAGGATAAATTCCTTGCCATAAAAAAGGAATTAAGGAGAGTTGCCAATGGAAACTTTAGGAGTTATACGATCTTCCCATAGGGCATTAAAGAGCTTAGTGTGCCAATCCTTATGATGTGTAGCTACAATTTTATTTAAAATGTTGATCAAATTTTTATTAGAAGACTATGCTAATCCATTCCCTTGTTGGTAATAGTTTGCAGAATACTTGAATTTGATCCCCTTTTCAAGAGCATAGTGCGTACAATCAAAAGAATTAAAATAAGACACGGTATCAAACACCAAAGATTCAGGGACTCCAAACCTGGTGACAATATTACTCTCTAGAAAAGATACAACCATGTTTGTATTAGCAACTCTGAGGGGAATTGATTCTACCCACCTAGTAAAATAGTATGTTGTAGTTAAGATATACTTATGCTGCAAAGACGAGGGTGGAGTAATAGGGAAACAAAATCTAGTCCCCATTGCTAAAATGGAATCTGGACAATAACTAATAGGAGGGGAAAGGTTGATTTCTTTACCTTACAGGCACATCTCTGGCATGCTTCACATTTTTGGACAAAGGTATGTGCATCTTTAAATAGTGTAAGCTAGTAGAAGTCATCTCTCAAAACCTTGTGTGTAGTTGTTTCTCCTGAAAAGTGTCCTCCTGCAGGCCCTACATGCATTTCAAACAAAATATCTGATTTTTCTAAACACCTGAGGAAAACACCATCATAATTCCTTCGGAAAACCATATTATCAATAAATTGGTAAGATGTTTCCTTTAACCTTAAAGTTATATGCTTTTTAAAATATAGGTTCGGAGGAGCATACCCATGAGTTAGATAAAACTTGATATCATCATACCATTCAGAATATGGAGCATAAATAACATTAATTGTATCTACAGACATACCTTCTTCTTGTATCCATTGTTGTTCATGCTCTGGATCATTTTATTGGGAAGCTAGAAAGCACAAGCATCACCCTTTAAAAATTCTGGCAAGCTTGATCTCCAAGTCATATTCCTGAAGCGCATTCATCTAATGGGCTCACTTCTCTCCTAGATCTTTCTGAATCAGAACATTTCTTATGGCTGCATAGGGGATAATCACCTTCATTTTAGATTTTAATAAGTAAGGCCTAAAATGTTTAACAGATTTATAAACAATGTAGGCTTTTTTATCAATCTGTGAATAGTTTAATTCAACCCCTTTAAATGTGGAGCTCATGAATGAAATGGGGATCTCTACGTCCTCTACTCATTTCTGGGTCAAAACAACAACATAAGAAAAGTCAGTGGAAAAGTGTACAAAATGAAATCCTCATCAAAATATAGGGACATTAATGTAGGAGCATCAGTAATAGATTTCCTAATATTGATAAATGCATCCTTTTGAATGTCAGACTGATTAAACAAAGCATCCTTTTTAATCAAATCCTGCAATGGCCTAACAATTTGAGAAAAAATTGGCACAATTATCCTAACAAAATTTATCTTACAGAGGAAATATTGCATGGCCTTCTTCGAACTTGGGGGCCCAATTTTTGCAATGGCATCTGTCCTTTCAGGGTTAATTATCATTCCATCCTTGGAAACAATAAAACCAAAAAGCTTACTTTCAATAACCGCAAAAATCGACTTCTTCGAATTCAAAGAAATCCCATACTTTCTGCATCTTTCAAAAATATGTATCAGTGCAAACATATGATCATGTCATTTCTTTGAATAAATTGTTATATCATCCAAATAAACAACAGTAAAATTTTGCATCAAACCTCTAAAGGCTATATCCATATCTCTTTAGAATGTTGCACCAGCATTGATAAATCCAAAGGGAATTCTTTTGTAGGAAAGTTTGCCCCAAGGTTTTCTGAAAGAAGTCTTGAGTTGATAAAATGATGTGACCAATACCTGATTATAGCCGGAGAAACCATCCAATAGGGAAAACATTTATGCATCCGCAACCCTTTGCAATATCTGTTCCATTGAAAGAACATGGTAATTATCCTTTTCATATGCTCGGTTTAAATTTTAGAAATCCACACACATACTTATTTCCCCATTGTTCTTGTGAATGAGGACTAAGTTGGAGATCCACTGTGTGTCTTACTGGAAAAATAATCCTAGCTTTCAGTAGTTTCTCAAGTTCCTTTTTAATAGATGGTTCAAGAATGGGGTGCATCTTTCTCAACTTATGTCGATAGGGTTTTATACCAAGCTTCAAAGGGATGTTGTGCCACATGATGGTTATGTCAAAAGTTTTAAAATCATCATATGTCCATGCAAACAAATCTTTGAGTTAGTTACAAATTTTAATTAAATCCCTTTCTTCTTCTAGGGAAAAACTAACCCATATATTGATAAGTTGACGGTTCTACTCTTTTCCAAGATTGGCAGTATTAAAATTGAGGGAAGAACTACATGTCTTGCAGTTAGGGTTACCATTGAATTTGTCCTACAACTCACAGTACCTTTCCATATTGATAACTGACTTAGGGATAATATTGGAAGGGAAACTATGGCCAGATAAAGACTTGTCATTTTCAACCTCATTTATAGATATGCCCTTAAATGTATCCTGGGCTGTTAAAAAGTATAGAATTTGTAGGGCATCATAAAAAACCTTCCAACTTGTCACATTATCAGGGATAGAGATCATGTACATAAGAAATGGAAAAAATTTCAGGGGACAGAGCTTCTAGGGAATGAGCTTGGATGCGGTATTAGCTAATAGATCTGCATCAAAGTTTTGTGATCTAGGGAGATATTTAATATTAAAGGGTTTAAAGGAATTAGTCATGTCCCTAACCAATTTCTCATAATTAATCAAATGAGGCAATAAGAAATGGATCATGTTCCTTACCTGCTTGACTATAATATCGGATTCACCTTAGCATTCTATCACTTGAGCGCCCAAATATATTTCTTTCTCGAGTCCCTATACAAGATCCTCATATTCAGAAATATTAGTTGTGCATTCAAATTTAATTCGGTAGGAAATCATCATTTTGGTACCTTTTGGATCTATTCATACACAACCTGCACCAGCACCATCATTGGATTTAGATCCATAAAAAAAATAAGTCCAAGAAGACAAATGTAACCTAAAATTTGTATTGACATTATATAATTTATGGAAAATAGTACATGTGAATGGGACAACTGTGCAATTATTGATTTCAGACAAATGATCAAAATCCTCAATAGGAGAGGAATCAACTGGAAAATTTCCAAAGAAAGAGTCAAAGGTGTAATGTTCTATGGCTGAGGTAAAGAAAACAAAGGTTCACTAGGATCATTGAGATCAGTAACTATTTGCTTCATAAAATGTTCTATTACAATATTGATTTCGTTGGGCCTTTCATTGTAAGGGAGACACAAATGGGACCAAACAGTAGCAAAATAGCCTTTCAATTTTTCTGACCAATCCCTTCTCAGCCACATACCATAAGTTCCAGGGATATCAACAACGACAATGTCAACTATTTGATGAATCCTAGGATCCACAAATAATGTCAAGAGGACATTCTTTGATTCCCCTACCACCTTAACTCTTAACTTATCCAGTTGGACAATTTGGGTTGGACAAGGTTCCCAGGTTGCATTCAATTTCTTATAGACAAATTCTGGCATGACATTGGATGATGCTCCACAGTCTATCATACAATTATGGATGTTTCTATTGAAAATTTCAAAAGTAATCAATAAAGGAGGTACCCTTTTCATATTAGGCTTATGACTATTAGGCTTTCCACAGGCTTCTAAGGTATTGTTTTGAAGTTCCCTAGATTTGTTCAAAATCATATTCTTGGGAAACTTTTCCCTTATAGAAGGCATTGTTAGAATTTCAAACAAAGAAATATTAGCTTTAGCCTTTTTTAAATCACCAACCAAATTGTATTTAATATAAGGAATTACCTTTTCTCTTGGGACAACTTATTTACCTGTAATAGGAGTGGATGCTGATGGTGGATTTTCCTGTGATGTTTGGCCTTTAATCTTGGTGTTGTAAGAATGTTGTACAATTAATATAGCTTCAGATTCATCTTCTTCTCCCGCCATTGGCAATTTTGAAAAATAATTGATAGTGTTTAGGTGTTGATCATGTTCTTCATTGAGAGGTATAGAATTTGTAGCTCCCTGAGAACTGTCCCTACTGTCATTAGGAAAAACTTGAGATCTAGTAGTTAGGGCCTTGAAAATGGAACAAATATCGTACTCGAAAGTCAATGTTTCTTCAGGGTTTACAGGAGGTTGATTTTGAGGAGGTTGACAAGGTCTCCTGAAAGGTGGCCTTTCCAAACCTCTATTATTTGATTAATTTTCAGTATTAGTCATTTTGAGATCCACCATGTCATTAGAAATATTTTGTAGTAACTTTTTCATATTTTCCATCTCGAAAGGGTATTTTGTTGTTGTGGGTTTAGGGAAATTATCTTTCCTTTTATAAGTTGTATAAGGTTGATCTGCTTGAACATTTGGATTATCCTTTAAGCAAAACATATATTTCTCTATTAAAATGGTTTCTGAAAAAGCTTCTTGCAAAGTAGTTTTATGTGCCCTTTTTACTCACATAGAAATGGGAGTAGGAAAACCCTTAATATAGTAGTAATCCAATAATTCTTCCACAATAAGAACATTGGTAGGAATCCAATTCTTCAAACAAGAAAACCTTTGGTTAAAATACTTCACTCTCTCTTTTCCCTTTATCCTCAAAGAGGACAGATCCATTGCCATATCTTTAGGTGTATTGTCATCCCCACACTTTTGGAGAAACAAATTTTCAAACTCATCTGAAGAGTTAATAGACCTAGAATCCAAGGAAAAGTACCAATTGGAATCCTGTCCTTCAAAGGAATAGGGAAATAAACATACTACGTCCTCATGTACCACATTTCTTAATCGAATGGCTTGCATAAAAGTTTTAATATGATCCTCAGAAGGGGATATTTCATCTAGATTGAACTTAGGGATCCACTTTTCAGTATTTTTACACAATTTATGTTGTTGTCCAGGGACAAAGACTGCATCCTGATCTATCCAGGGTCTATTTAGTTTCTCAACCATTGGTCTTTCTTCTGAAGAAGAAGGACTTGAGGATGTTTTTCTATCTGAGGATTCCTCAGATGATGAGGAAGATGATATAAGAGGTGTAGGTGGTGGTCCACCAGACTGAATGTTGGGATGTGGTTCTGCTTGAGGATGTTCTATCTGTTCAAACAATAGACCTGTTTGGATATCAGGAATTACTCCCTGTTCAGTGGTGTTTTGATTACTTTTTCTAACATGTGAGTTATCGGTTGAACGAGTTAGGGACAAGGCATATCTGAGGCTACAAACTGTTTCAGTCCTCTGCTCTAGCCCAAAAGTGATATCATGAGTATGTTTCTCAACCGTTTGAGGGTGAGGGTTCCTCTAGTTGGTGATACAAAGATAATTTCTGGTCTTCTATTAACGTGTTCCAAGACATGGGTGGCATGGACTGTTGTCTATATTTCTACAGGTTGTGTTGTAGAAGCTTGAATATGGCTTCTAGTGATAATTGGTGATCTGGGAGGAGGAGGTTTACTTGTATTTTTTCTTGAAATGTTTAGCTATGGCCCTCCTTCTAGTGCCATTTTTTGATGGCCCGGATTTTAGGTTGCTGGATAAACTACAAGGAAATCAAGAGGAGGAGATAATTCAACCAGAAAGGCTTCAAATCAATCCCATGTAGAGATGATTCTATCCCTGATTTTTTTGGTATAACTAACTCCTATGGATACAAGGCCTCCATTAGAACAAGGTTTTTCCAGATCCCAAAGGATATGCTCTTCCTCCAGGAAATATCTAAGAAAGTATTGCAGTAACTGAAGACTAGACTGTCTAAGAAAACTGGGACAGTGATTGTAGATAACTTTAAATAGAACAATTAGATGTGTAACTTGTGATAAGAAAATATTAACCCAACATATAGAAATATAAATCACGCCTGCTCTTTTCCAACTTGAATGAAACCAAAACAATTACAATTATGTTTCTTTATCCAAGAGTAATGTGTATATAATTGTTCTATGAGAGTAATACTAGTTTGAAATTCAGTATGAGAAGAAGTGACTGTTCAATGGTTGCAATTTATGGTGTATGAATTAAATAAAAATATATATTTAATGCATAATCAACACATTAACATTGTAATGAAAAATCAATACATTAATTAGTGTGTCTGATAAATAAGCAACATATGATCAATTTCTCAGGGAGATAAAATAATAACCATCTTTCATCAAAGAAATTTAATGAAAAAAACAAAATATGACATAAGAAACCGTGTAACTTTATTGAAAATTGTAAGAAATTATAATCATACAAAATCACATAGCATCTCTGGTATGTCCTTTGTGGCCCCTTTCCTCCTATAGTCCTATAGAGTTACTCCTGCGAGCTCCCCCCCCCCCACCCTCCCCTCCCCCCCCTTTCTTGGGAGACATCCATCCTCTTTAAATAATTATTACAATATGTTACAAAGAAATAAAAATCCTCGCAAGATATGGGATTACAAAATTTGAATTTTAAGATTTGCCAAGGGCAGATTGCCACTTGGAAAATACATCCAAAAAATCTTGTACATCATGATAGTGGGCATGTTCTAGATGCAGTTGGGCCTCGCAAATCAAGGACCCGATCTCTATTTTCTTAAACTTTGCCAATTCTCGAAGGAAGAGGTCAATTTTCATCTGTGATGTGAGGGATGAATCGATCCAATCCTTGATTTCAGCCAAGTGAAGTTGAATAATTTGTTGAATCTGTTCCATAGCCTTCGCAAAATCCTTCTCGATCTGTTCTATTTTGAGGTTTGGAGGTAGAGCATCTTTGAATGGATTTAGTAGTTGTAGGTCCCGAAAACCAAGCAAAGTATCTGTGGCAAACCATCTCTTTTTACAACCCACCTTTCCATCTTGAGTGATGGACTCTACTAGTTCAAAAACATTCTCCCATGTTTCTAGTGAAATATGGACCCTTTTCAACTTAATATTGTCTTGGATTGGTAGATCACTAGGTCTATCTCCGATATATTTCTGCCAATCCACTAGAGTATCATAAGATCTCATTGCTTTATTCCTCCTTCGATTGTGATTATGGAGGAGGCAATACTAGTGTTAGAAGGAATTGTATGTTTCTTGCATTTCTCTCAATCCTTCAAAGAGACAAACCATTTGTTGATAAAGGTCATCATGAATTCTATAGGCCAAGTGTTTGAATTCCTCTTCTGTGAACTTAGAGAAAGAAGATTCAACATATATAAATTGAAATTATTTAAGCTTCTCTTCAAGGGTGGAAATCCTTTGAGTATGTTTATAATTTAATCCTTTTGCTTCTTCAAGTTGTTTCCTAAGAAGATCATTCTGGTCTTAGAGTAGCTTCAACTTATCTTCGTAATCATTTTTCAAGTTCTGTAATTCCTATTGATGTTGTACATTAGCATGTGCTTGATCCTGCTTAGACTTATGTAGTTCTTGTTCCTTTTCCTCAACTTCCTTGTTGAGTAAGGAAACCGAGTCATAATTTGCTCCTGAAAAACCTTTCATGGAAGCTGCAGTCTTTAGGGCTTCTTGTTTGAAATCATTGGAAGCTCTCTTCCATACAATCCAATTTGGTACCGAACCTTGTTTAAAGGTCCCCTCTCTGGATATCATTAGAGGAATTTTGAGGTCCAAAATGGGCTTCCTAAGGAAAATAATAAAATAATAGTTAAAATAATAAAATAATATTTATTAATTTTGGAGGAAAAAAGAAAAAACTACTTTTTGTGTTCGTATTTTCAACATATCTCCCTTTGTTTTTACTCAAATTTTGATCCGAAGAGCTCGCTGGATGCAGAATTTGATTTCGCATCCAAAAATTACCCACACTGCATACTTTTAATGGACCCTACTGCCCAAAAAATAAGAAATACTTGAAAAAATGTGATGATGACATCATCATCACATTTTTTTCAGGTATTTCTTGTTTTTGGGGTAGCAGGGTCCATCAAAAGTATGCAGTATGGGTACTCGTTGGATGTGGAATCAAATTATGCATCCAATGAGCTCTCCTGATCGAAATTTGAGTGAAAACACAGGGAGATATGTCGAAAATACGAACAAAAAAGTAGTTTTTTTAATGAAAAATATGTCAATTCAACCATTATGGTTGAGTCATTTTATTAGAATTCTATTGGTTCTTGAAATCCAACTCACAAGAACTTATTGTTGGCGCATTTTCTTATAAGGTCCATTTTAGACCCCAAATTTCCTCTCATTAGAGGAAATTTCAACTCAAAATGGACCTTTTAACTTTTATTCAAATTCCATGTCATCATGTGTTAGGCAATGAAATTGCTTTAAATTTGAAATACCGTATAGGTCTTAAACACTTTTTTAATATAAATTTGGGGATAGTTATCATAAAAAAAACTATTCTTTTTGTTTGTATTTTTGACATATCTCCCTGTGTTTTTACTCAAATTTCGATCAGAAGAGCTCGTTGGATGTGGAATTAAATTCCGCATCCAAAGAGTACCCACTCAGCATACTTTTTATGGACCCTGCTACCCCAAAAACAAGAAATACCTGAAAAAATGGAATGATGATGTCATCATTCCATTTTTTTAGGTATTTCTTTTTTTGGGGTAGCGGGGTGCGTCAAAAGTATGCCGAGTGGGTACTCATTGGATGCATAATTCAATTCTGCATCCAACGAGCTCTCCCGATCAAAATTTGAGTAAAAACACAGGGAGATATGTCAAAAATACAAACAAAAAAGTAGTTTTTTTCTTTTCTTCCTCCAAAATTAATAAATATTATTTTATTATTTTAACTATTATTTTATTAGTTCATTTTAGGAGGCCCATTTTGAGTTGAAATTTCCTCTAATGAATGTTTAGATCCCTTTTTTACTACAGCTTTATCCTTCCTACTCCAAAATTATTCTCCCAATGAAACAACTGCATCATCACCAAAATCAACCACTTCCTCTGTTGTTGAAATGGATCCTTAAGTGATTGTAACTATAGGGTCAGGTTGGGAAGTGTCAGGGGTAGGGATTGACATACTAACTGAGGGGATAGTAGTAGAAGGTGTGGAGGCATAAGAAACATGGGGTGAAAAGGTGGGTCTAGGAACATAAGTAATAAGTTCATGATAAGTGGTAGGGATGGAAGAGATATCAAGTTGTGAGAATAGTGAATGGGATTGTAATGATGTCAATTAGGTGGAAGTAGTAGACAAATAAAGTGGTGATGAAAATGGGTAAAGTGGAAAAAGGAGTAGCAATAGGGATAGGGAAAGATACTGCAGGAATGCCATTAATGGAAGAAAGAACCTAGGAGAGTTTGATCTCAAAAAAAGTATGTTGAGCAATTATAGTTTCAAAAATATTCCCACCTGGATGGGTTGTTGAAACATGTGGTGGGAGGATGGTAGAAATTGTGGCAGGGCATACATAAGTGGAGGGAGAGATCTCCTCCTCAATATCACTTTCAATGTATTGCAAATCAATATTTGTAGGTGGTGGTGGATCAACATGTCATATTGGGTGACCTTGCAAAGGTGGATGTTCTACCCTTTGCCTCAGTGGTGGAGGTCCTGGGGCTGCTGCTTGTATGTGGACCTGTGGAATGAATTCCTTAACCTTTTGTTTCTTTGGCTGTGGAAAAGAAACTGCTACCCGTGCTTCCACTTCTGAGCTCATTTTCTCTATGATTTTCTTTATCTCTGCTGACCTTAGAAGGGATTGAAGAGTGGATGAAGGCTAGGATTTTGTGGAATATTCAACAATAGAATTCCCTTATCTTTTGACTGATCAGCAAGAGTAGAAGAAGAGTTGGCCAATTACTCCTTTGCTTCCCTTTCAACTGTTTATTTCTTGGCATTATCTTCTACAATTAGTTGAAGCTTCCTGTAGTGTAACACTGTTGTTTTAAGCTCCTTCTGATATAGGAAAATGAAGATTTTCTCCTGATAGGAAGGGATTCTACTCACCACTTATGAAAGGTCCTTGACCCCTTGGTATATTGAGTCATCGAGGTCTTCCTGATGGGCATGTGTGGTCTTTATGTGTTCTTGAGCAAAATGATTGGCCAAGAATGAATTAGGGTCATGCATTATTTTAGTGGCCTCCCCTAATTTCATTGTAGTAATGGACTTACGCAGAATAGCAACACGTGTAGAATTATGTAAAGTCAAGAATAACAAACCGAGGGGAAACTTGGGCCAACCCTTCCTCTTGGTTGTTGTAAGCTTTGGAAAGGCTCCAACAATAACTTTCTGAAAAGAGATTTCCTAGAGCACCATCATATCTGTTACTCTCCTGGGAAACAAATGAACAGTGTTGCTGCCCCAAATTATGATCTAGGAAAAGTATTCACCCACGTACCAATCCCCCATAGTGGATTTTCGTGATTTTTCTCTGTCAGAGAATGTAGGGGTATCCCCTTTGAATATTTTCTGGTACATTAAACCAATGAAATGGTCGCAGATGTCATAGATGTGGGGAACAAAATTTTCCTCCCAAAGAGCTGAACAATAGATGCATTAGAGGAAATTTCAATTTAAAATGGGCCTTCCAAAAATAATACAAATTACATTTCATCATGTATTAGCCAATCAAAATGATTTAAAATTTAAAAAGGGAGCACCTCTTAAACAATTTTTTAATATAAATTTGGGGATAGGTATCATAAAAAAACTACTTTTTTTGTTCATATTTTCGACATATCTCCCTGTGTTTTTACTCAAATTTCGATAAGGAGAGCTCGTTCGATGCAGAATTAAATTCTGCATCCAATGAGTACCTACTCGGCATACTTTTGATGGACCCCGCTACCCCAAAAATAAGAAATACCTGAAAAAATGTGATGAGGATGTCATCATCATGTTTTTTTAGGTATTTCTTGTTTTTGGGGTAGCGGGGCCCACCAAAAGTACGTCGAGTAGGTACTTGTTGGATGCAGAATTAAATTCTGCATCCAATGAGCTCTCCTTGTGTTTTTACTCAAATTTATATCAGGAGAGCTCATTGGATGTAGAATTAAATTCTGCATCCAACGAGTACCTACTCGGCATACTTTTGACGGACCCCACTACCCCAAAAATAAGAAATACCTGAAAAAATGTGACGATGATGTCATCATCATGTTTTTTCAGGTATTTCTTGTTTTTGGGGTAGTGGGGCCCACCAAAAGTATTCCAATTGGGTACTCGTTGGATGCGGAATTTAATTCCACATCCAAAAATCTCTCCCGATCGAAATTTGAGTAAAAACAAAGGGAGATATGTCGAAAATACGAACAAAAATAGTAGTTTTTTCTTTTCTTCCTCCAAAATAAATAAATATTATTTTATTATTTTAACTATTATTTTATTAATTTTCCTTAGGAGGCCCATTTTGAGTTGAAATTTCGTCTAATGTGTGCAGGGGGTGAATTCCTTGTCCAATTCCATCCCATATTCGGGAATGGAGATGTTGCACAGAATACGTCCATAACATAAGCCAATAGGTGAAAAGAGGGACTTCTCAATGCTGATTTTTTCTGATACTTCTCTATGGCTTCCTTCAAGAGGAATGGGAGAATTTGTGCCCAGTTGAAAGATTCACGTGTAGTAATAACATGATGGGAGAGGGATGCCCATTATTTTTTGAACATAGTACAATTTGGCAGTTAATACAATCAAAAGCTCCCATGGCATCTGTAGTCTCTAGAGCTTCATGTTTGACATCGTTGGAATCTCTCTTCCATGCGATCTGATTTGGTACTGAACCTTGTTTAAAGGTCCCCTCTCTAGATATTTTGGATCCATTTTTTAATACATTTTTCTCCTTCCTAATCCAAAAGTATTCTCCCAATGAGGCAACTATATCATCGCCAAAATTAGCCACTTCCTTTGTTGTAAAATGGCTCCTTCAATGATTATAACTATAGGGGCAGGTTGGGAAGTGTTAGGGGTAGGGATTGACATACTAACTAAGGGGATAGTAGTAGAAGATGTGGAGGCATAAGAGGCATGGGGTAAAAAGGTGGGCTAGGAACTTAAGTAATAAGTTTGGGGTAAGTGGTAGGGATGGAAGAGATATCAGATTGTGAGAATGGTGAATGGGATTGTAATGATTTAAATTGGGAGGAAGTAATAGACAACTCAAATGCTGCTGAAAAAATGGGTAAAGTGGAAAAAGGAGTAGCAATTGGGATAGGCAAAGATACTGCAGGAGTGCCATTAGTGGAAGAAAGAATCTAGGAAATATTGATCTTAGAAAAAGTATGTTGAAGAATTATAGTTTCAAAAATATTCCCAGCTAGCTAGGTTGTTGAAACATGTGATGGGAGGCTGGTAGGAATTGTGACAAGGCATACATAAGTGGAGGGAAATACCTCCTCCTCAAGATCACTTTCAATGTACTGCACATCTATATTTGTAGGAGATGGTGGATAAACCTGTTGTATTGGGTCAAGTTGCAGAGGTGGTTGTTCTACCCTTTGCCTTAGTGGTGGAGGTTCCGGGGTTGCTGCTTGTATATGGACCTATGGAATGGCTTCCTTAACCTCTTGTTTCTTTGGTTGTGGAAAAGATACTATTATCTATGCTTCCACTTTTGAGATAATTTTCCCTATGATTTTATTTATCTCCACTGACCTTAGCAGGGCCTAGAGAGTGGATGAAGGCTGGGATTTTGTGGGAAATTCAAAAACATACTTCCCCTTATCTTTTGACTGATCAGAAGGAGCAGAAGAAGAATTGGCCAATGACTCCTTTTCTTCCCTTTCAGCTATTTTTCCTTGGCATTCTATTATAGAGTCGGTTGAATTGTCCTGTAGAGTAACACTATTGTTTTAAACTCCTTCTGATATTGGAAAATGAATCTTTTCTCCTGAAGGGAAGGGATTCTGCTCACCACTTTTGAAAAGTCATTGTTCCCTTGGTAGATTGAGTCATCGGGGTCTTCCCTATGGGAATATGTGGTCTTCATGTGTTGTTGAACAAAATTATTGGCCAAGAATGACTTAGGGTCATGCATTCTTTTAGGGGCCTCCCATAAATTCATTGTAGTAATGTCATTACCCAAAATAGAAGCATGTGTATAATTCTGTAAAGTCATGAATCCAAAACTGATGGGAACTTGGGCCAACCTTCCTCTTGGCTGCTATAAGATCTAGAAAGAATCCAACAATAACTATCTAAAAAGAGATTCCTGGAGCACCATCCTATCTGGTACTCTACTGGTCAACAAACGAACAATATTGCTTCCCCAAACTCTGATGTAGGAAAAGTATTCACCCTCGTACCAATCCCCCATAGTGGATATTAGTGCGTTTTCTCTATCAAAGAATGTAGGGGAATCCCCTTTGAATATTTTCTAGTAAATCGACCCAATGAAATGGTTGCAGATTTCATATATTTTGTGAACAAATTGTCCTCCCAAAGAGCTGGACAATAGATGTGTATGAGGGGTGAAGTCCTTGTCCAATTCCATCCCATAGTCAGGAATGGATATGTTGCACAGAATACGTCCATAACATAAACCGACAGGTAAAAATAAGGATTTCTCGATGCCATATTTTTCTGACACTTCTTGATGGCCTCCTTCAAGATGAGTGGGAGAATATGTGCCCAATTGAAAGATTCACCTGTAGTAAGAACTTGATGCGTGAGGGGTTACCATTTTGATTTGAACACAGTACAGTTTGGAATCCCATACAATCTGCAGATCATCGCTGCCAATAGGGAAAACGACTACCTAAACCAAGAGATATGATATAATTTGTCAAGTTTTGGAATGAAATGTGCAAGGTTATCCATCTATGACTTCATCATATCGTCAAAATTATAGCACGTCATGGAAGCTTCAAGAAATTTTTTATTCAACAATTGTTGTGGTGGGTTTAAGGTGTATGCTTTGGAAAAGACTTCAGGGTGAAAAAATGCTAATTGAGTCTACATGTGATCATAGAAGGAGCGGTATTTGGGGTTTCCTTGGTTAATTTTCCACTTAACCGAGTCTGTGTAGGGAATAAATGGAGGTATAGCCCCCATAAAGTGAAGTTGGGACTTGCTTATGTTACTATAAAAGGTCTAGTCATGAAAGATAATAGAAAAATAGTCATTATAAAAAATGGTGTAAATTTGGGACCAATCCAAGTAATAGGTTTCTGACACCCGTCCGCTAGTGTTAGAGAAAATCCCTGCATTAGGGTCCTTGTTCTTCTGCTCATTAAGAGTGGTTTTAGACCTTGTATTTCTTGACATATTTACAGACCAGGCGATAGATTCTAGTAAAACATTGGGGTAGAATAATCATATTTTACCTAAGATAAAAATAACAAAACACAACCATTGAGAATAAAGGGATTCGAAAAAAATACCAATAAACATATTGAAAACAACAAGATTCTTGAGCTCGGTGAAAATTCACAGTGAAATCGTTTGCGTATGTAAAAATCGCAAGTTAAAATGATGAATAGTTTATAACTCCAAATGATTTAAATTTTCCACGTCCAACGGTGAAATAGATCTAAGTCATGGATTTTGAAAAAATCAATGGTCGAGATTATAACGAGAACTAGAATTACAGAGATAAAATTTAACCAGCTTTTTCAATTTTAATTTCTGCAATTCGCATTGCAGGTTACAGAAATGCAGAATGATATTTGCAACCAAAAATTGATTTCTTGGCTTCCACAATCCGCAATCTACATTGCGGGTTGCGGAATCACGGAAGTGCGATTTTACAATTTTGTTTTTTATTAAGTTTTTGATTTACGAAATCCGCATTGCGAGTTGCAGAAATATAAAATATGAAAGTTTATTATGAGAAAGGTTTTTCGACATCCTCAATCCACCTTTGTGGGTTGTGGATTGCGGAAAATACAAAAATGACAAATAAAATAAATTTTCAAACTCCGCAATCCACACTGGGGGTTGTGGGAAAACAATCTTCAAAACCTCAAAAAAAAAGAACTTTCACGATCCACAATATAGATTGCGGAAGATAAAAATAATAATGAACAAATGTTGCTTCCATGATCTGGAAACAAAAAAACAAGGGTTTGATGTAAATTTATTCAAAACCAAAGCATGGTAAAACATAGTACTAAAATAACCATGAATAAAACCCCATAGACAAAAATCATAATCTTAGAGGTTACCTTAGTGACAAATAAATGGGGATCCCATTTCAGTAGCTGAAATGGGATGTGTTGTTTCCAACAATAGGCTTCTCCTATTCTAATTAGAGTTTGATTTTGAGATTATTGTCAAGCCAGGTCTACTAAATTCAGGACCTGATCATCTATTGAGGTTAGAAAGTGGAGAAGAGCCTACTAATCTCAACGATAGTGTCCTAGATGCATAACTGTTTACGGTCAAGATGATTTATGATCATTACAAAGATATTATACATCTCTTGACTACGGTATATTCACCCAAAGGACTCAATACAACACATAAGAAGCAATCAGTTGAAAAAATTGCATATTTTCAGCTGATCGTTGGGTAATAGTATAAGATGGCACCAGATGAAATAATCCATTATTGTGTCTTGGAATACGAGAGACTCATGGTATTGAATGAAGCACATGTTGGTGTTGCAGGAGCCCACTATGCGGGAAAAGATACATAGCGTAATATTATACAGACAAGATTATGCGGACCTTCTCTACATGCAAGTGCTAGAGACTATTGTCGCAAATGTGATATTTTTCAAAGAACTGGAAAAGCACCGCGACAAGATGAAATTCCACTCATACCATAAGTAAATTTGCAGGTACTTGATAAATGGGAGGTTGATTTTTTGGTTCCCATTAACCCAACAGGAAAATGAACGGGTGCATGCTATATAATCGCTGTGACATACAACTTAACTAGATGGGCCGAAGAAACAACCGTAAGAGATTTCAATGTTGTGACTGCTGCAATATTTTTATGTGACCATGTTGTTTCCTGATTTGGATTCCTAAACATTCTGATAAGTGATCAACGTACAGATTTTGTGTATCAATAGATTGACAAATTAATTGAGGAATTTCAGATTCAACACCAAAATACAACGCCATATCCCCCACAAGCAAACAACATTGTCAAAGTGTTTAATAAGATTTTAGAGAATGCATTGACGAAGATATGCAATGTTCAGAGGGATGATTGGGATCATAATATACCTATAGTATTATGGGATTATCACACAACATGAAAAAGGTTGATAGGATACAATCCATTCATATTGATTTATGGACAAGAGGGTGTCATACCAATAGAATATATTGTACCTACTCTCAGAACAGCTGCGATCACTGAGATGGCAGATGTTGGCGCAATAGAAGAAAGATTGTCATGAATGGTACAGTTGGCCGAATATCGCTTCATTTCAATATATCATTAGCGTGTCGAGAAGGAGTGACATAATTCTTGGCATGACTGCCATATTAAGTTCAAGCAATTACAGGTCGGTGATCTTATCCTTCTATATGATAGTAAATTTTTGAAGCATCCTGACAAGCTTCAAACACACTATTTGGAACCATATGTTGTCATTCGTATCACTGATGGAGGTGTAGTCTAGATAGATGTTAGATGGTACACCCTTCAATAGGTTAGTGAATGGAAATTGGCTAAAATATTATCAGGATAGTCATACTTCACTTGACTAAAAATACACTACCTATAAAAAAATTGTCGCAAGTTTTTATATATTTAGTTTTTGTTGTTGTTGACCCTAGGAAAAGACAGCAAGAATAATGATTGGAAAGATGAATATTCAGGTCAGAAGATTCTAGTTGCAAGATGAGGAAAATACATGATAGAAGGAGCCATGACAAAAGAGGAATACAGAAAATCGAAATGAAGAGTTCGACTAATTTTTGGGAAAGAGTTAGTTAGGCTAAAAGCTTGCTTTTAGTAATAAAGAATGATTGTATTTCTGTCTAATAGTGCCTATTTTTGGATGTAACTAAGTGTATTAAAATAGAAAGACAACATGTTGAATGATAGTTGAGAGTCAGTTGACAGTTGAATCAAGAAGTGTAAAAGCAGAAAAACTTATAAAAACACCAACCCAATTTGTGTGTGGGTTGGTCAATTAGAGGAAAAGAGAGAATTGATCCAGGTTGTATGTGGATAGACTATTCATAAATAGAGAGAGAATCCAAAACTAGAGAGCATGCAATGAGAGAAGAATATATAGATTGTAAAGAATATCTAAAGAAGAGTCTACAAGTAGAGTGCACATACCCAAGGTGCTAACCTATTTCTCATGCTAGATGAAGACCACCTTTGTGGTTTTTCTTGAATGGGTTTCTACGTTTGATCTTGTCTCCATGTATCTTTGATGTTTATGTTTATGTCAAATGCATTTATGTCATGAATGAGTTAATATGAATATGTCACACAACCTTTGTTACACAAATATAATAGGTTAAATGTATGTTAAATTCTATATGTTAATTACTACAATATGTCTCGATAGATCACTGGATAATTATCTTGAATGAATGAATAAAAACAGACGTATAAATCCTAATTTTGATCGAGTGACCTGATAGTATTGTAAGAGTGAAACCATCAATATAAATGAAGAAACCTGGTTATGTCATTCCCCGTAAGATATCTCGGGTGAGACTTCATATGCGTATTAGGTGTTGCCGATAGAGTCCTGGTCTCTCGAGATGATATCTTAGGCTTTGTTGATGAATAAGGGATTTGAACCCGGGTCGATCGAAAGTACACTAAAAAATGGTTCCAATTCCGGTACCGAATCATTCTTGACGGGGATATGTTTTGGTACCCGATGAATCCAGAAATTCAATATTGGGTTGATTATAAGGCACTAGAGTTTTCACGGGAGGGAAGTGAAGAATCATGATTTATCCTAGCTGAATGAATGATTGGAGCGATAATTTTACACGAACATTAATGATATTTTCTTTAGCGAATTTCCCATCATATTGCATGAGTGGTTTTTGAAGCTAGTAACCCGATGAAAAATTTCCAAGGAGGAGAATCGACCGAGTGGAGTCCTCGGCTAATACAATGGCCAAAAAGAACTAGAAATCCTATATCTAGGGCTATTGACTTATTGGTTGAAAGTATTATGGGAGGATATATCATAGAAATTATAGTCGACACAATAAAATCATACAATGAGACAAAAAGAGAAATTTTCCAAGGTCTTAAAGGTTGCTATATGAAATATTTGAAATTGTGGATTAAGATGTTGTTGTTTGAGAAAGGGATTCTGAGAATGGATTCCGACGAGTAAATATTTTTCCGTGGACACCTGGGATATATCGCAAGAAATATTGTGAGTAGAATGGGTGGGGATAAACTGATATTTTTTCTGGTAATAGTGTGACTAAGCTAGAATGTGGATGACTAAGGAGTGGAAGAATATTTCTATTAGGAAAGAGAAGAAGGATTGCAACAAGAAGAGGAATTTTTAGTGTGACTCGAGGGGAGGACTACAAATTGGCCTTGCACCTTGACGAAGGATCTTGCGATGAAGAAGAGGATTACCAACTTATATTTAAAGAAGCCAAATAAGAAGAAGTCCCAGATCTAGATCAAGATTACAACATACCCATGACCTCGCATACATCACCTGCGGTAAGATACATAAACACATCACCCAATGGTTTTCCTAATCCGAATAACATTAATAGTGGAAATAACAGTAAGGGAACTCCCACTAGTGGAATTTTTAATTTGGTAGTACCTAGAGTAAACATAATGGTTGGAAATGATATAAAGTTACCAATATTTAATGGGAATGGGTTAGAGGACCCTGAGAAACATTGGTTTCTATGAAAGTTGTATAAACCATGCGACAGGTCCGAGACGAGGCCATTAAGAAAGCTTATATGATCACAACCCTTAGAGGTCATGCATTGGAATAATACATGAAATTATTTGTGGTTCTAGTAGGAATCCTGCAGAAGACATTAGATCAAATCTGGGAAGAATTAGTAGATGAGTTCAAGAATCCCAAATCTAAGTCATAGTGCATTATGGAAATTAAAGAAATTAAGAAATTTCCCACGGAGTCTATTTGGGACTTTGACCAAAGATTCAAGACCTTGATGCCTAAAGTAATTTTTCAGATGTTAGATATTTGACACAAAGAATGGTTTATTGCGGTGATGTTATCGCACATCCATATTCCTTTGATGCAACAAAATATGGCATCATAGAGCAAGGCTCTTGATCTCTCTATGAAATTGGAAGCCTCATAGGTTGAAGAAACTAGTGCAGGAATGATGTAGATCTAGTCGCAAGTTTCCAACCTTACATTGCAACTTTAGGATATCAAGAAAGGAAATGAAGTACAAGAAGAAATATTATGTACCATATGCAGAACCGAAGGACATCATAAAGACAACTACCCAATGTTTATGAATTATGTCACATCAGGATCACCAAATCCGATGAATACACAAGGGATTCCTTGGTGTAGAATCTTCCAGTCTAGAGGAAATCAGCCAGAAGAATGTTTATACTTACAAAAAATCGTAAGAGCACCATCCAATATATACTGTGAGTTCTATTAGTTAGTGGGCCACGGCGAGAAATATTGCAGGGCATATCAACTGCTGCAAGAGAAAAAGTCGACATGTACCTGATGAAGAATGATGAACTAATGCAGGTTGAGTGAACTCAGTCACAATTTCCTTATAAAAATACCCTCATGCTCGGTACCCTAAAAAAATACCCTCAACCCAGGGGGTGGAATTTTTAGAGGCCAAGGATGAGGAGGAGGATTTGGTCATGAAATAGGCCAAGTCATATGTTATAATTGTGTATATCTTGGACACTTTTCCAGGGACTGCACAAATCCTATTACGACCCATTCATATTGTAAATATTTTTCCCATACTATTGAAGAATTCCCTCTGTTTATTGTGAAATGGAAGGCTAGGAACATGGGAAATAAAAACCCAACTGAAAATCCCAATCCAAACATACACAATATCTCTGTTGAACCGAGGGTGCCAAATATTGCTATTGTAACAAGACGAAGTGTTGTGACTGGAGAAGATCAAGAAGCGCCATATGGAAAACTGAGAGTGTGACCAACAACACAAAATAAAGCACCATTCGATGTCCAAAAAGAAAAGGATATATTCTTGGACGCTCGACATGAGTTCGTCGACGAAAACCAAGCATCGAATTCTTCTACTGAACCAAATGAAAGACTGATATTGGAGATGCCTCAATGATTCGATCAGCTATTCGGGACAAAACAAACATAAAAGGTTAGTAAAATCAAGGATTTATTTAATATTTTTTTAGCACTAATTCAAGATATAGATGATGTATTAGAATTGACAACTTTGATATAATAACCTCAAGAAGATGTGTGACCAGAAAGGAGGGCTAACCATATTGCGAAAAGATTGAAAATTGATCATGAACTAAGAATGACTGCCCATATAGGATATTATTACATGGACTATATTATTTTGGACTTGGGTTTTGATTTTCACATTCTTACTAGACAAATGTGGGAGAGTATTGGAAATACAACACTAGTATGGTCTCCTATCCATCTCATACTAGAAAATCAGTCGATGGTTTTACCTATCAATCAACTGACTAAGGTTCCTATCGAGAAGAAGGACTTCATACTTATGCAGAATTTGAGGTGATATAAATTATTGGTTATACAAATCTATATCATCCACTCCTGGGGATCTATTGGGCCATTGATAACCAAAATATTATCAATTTCAAGAGAAGGATAGTAACGTTTGAAGATGAAGAGATGAGGGTGGTAGCATCGCTTGATCCTCTAGAAGGCAAGAGGGATGTCAAGCAGGTAAATAATGAAGGAAAATATGGATACTCGGACCATATATACAACATTACTTATGCAATGGATGATTATGTGAATTTGATGGCCGAAAAAAAACTCAGTTGGCAAAGTGTTAGTTCCTGCACATTGGATTCTGGAGAAGCTTTGGAAAACTGGCATAACCGATTGCATGAAGGGTCAATGAGAACATGCGCAAGAATTAGAAAATACATGCGACGGGTAGGTATCAAGGTGATCCACTTGGATTCTTATGTTGAATTTGAAAATGGGTCGTGCAGATAGGAAACAGGTTGGAAATGGGTCATTCTAATTGATAATTACCTAGACTAGAAGTTGAATGATGGCTGTATGCATGACCCATTTCCAACCCCATTTATAGATGAATTATTGGAGAGTGTTAGGGGTAAATAATTCTATTAATTTACTGATGTATTCTCTTGTTACCATCATATTAGAATCGCAAAGGAGGATCGACACAAGAAAAAATTTACGATGGAGTGGGGATGTTTCTAGTATACATTAATGCATTTTGTATTCAACAATGTTCCTGCTATCTTTTCCAAGATAGTTGTGGCTACTTTCAAATATTTTATTCATAAGTTTCATAAAGTATACTTCGATGACTGGACGGTATTTGGGCTCATAAAATATCATAATGAGAGCCTCCAAATGATGTTGGAACATTGTCGATAGTATCAGTTTTCCCTTAACTTAAAGAAATGTATTTTTGTGCCCCTTTTGGAATTTTGTTGGGTCATGTGGTTTGTCACGATGAAATCTTGGTGGATCCTGCTAAAATTATGATCATCGTCGACCTACCAGCATCCACAATAGTAAATAAGTTGAGAAAAACTTGGGACATATAGGGTAATATAAAAAATTTATCAGAGGATATGTAGAGGTGACTGCCCCTATGGATAAATTATTGAATAAGGATTTTAAGTTTCAATGGATTGAACAATGCCAAGAGATTCTGGATGTCCTGAAGAATAATATGGTTACAACACCCATATTAGTTTTTCCAGATTGGAAGAAAGAGTTTAATGTACATGTCGATGTGTCGTGTGTCTCACTCAACATTGTAATAGCACAACCTAACAAAGGTTCAATTGATCATCCCATTTCCTTTGCTAGCATAAAATTATCAACGGTATAGAATAACTATACCGTGACGAAAAGAGAAGGACTAGCTACAGTATACAGTCTTCAAAAATTCTGACACTATTTACTTGGTGGACATTTCAAAATTTACACAGATCATTATGCATTAAAATATCTAATTAATAAGCCAATGTTTGGGGGGGGGGGGAGATATGTTGATGGATTCTCCTCTTCTAGGAATTTGAATTTCAGATCATTGTTAAATGAGGTCTAATAAATTTAGGACTAGACCAGCTGTCGAGGATAGAAAGTGGAGGATAACTTGGTAATCTCAACAATAGTCTTCCCAACGATAGTCTTCCCAATGCACAATTATTTTAGGTCAAGATGTTTGATGATCATTGTAGAGATATTATACAATTATTGAGTACAGGATATGCACCAACCGAATTCACTACAATGCAGAAGAAACAATTAGTTGTACGAACATAGATTTCTAGTTGATCACTGGACAATTATACAAAATGGGAGCATATGAAATTATCCATCGTAGTGTATTGGAACATGAGAAACCAATGATATTGAATGAAGCACATTCTAGTGTCAAAGGAGGCAATTATTTTGGGAAATATATAGTGTGAAAGATATTACAAGAAATATTGTGGTGGCCTACTTTGCATGCAGATGCTCAAGATTATTGTCGCAGCTGTGGTATCTAGCAGAAAACTTGAAAGTTGTTGCAACGAGATGAAATGCCGCTAGTACCTCAGATAAATTTACAGGAATTTGACAAATGGGTTGTTGATTTTTTTGAACCTATTAACCCACCAAGGAAAAGAACAAGTGCACAATACATTATCACCACGGCAGATTACTTGACTACATGGGATGAAGTAGGACCAGTAAATGACTATACTACTATGACCACTGCTAGATTTTTTTTTGACAATGTAGTGAAATGATTTGGACGCCCAAATATTTTGATAAGTGATCAAGGAACACACTTTTTCAATCAATTAATCGACAAATTAACAGAAGAATTCCAGATTCAGCACAAGAAGATGACGCCGTATCATCGACAAGAAAATGGTGTTGTTGAGGCCTTCAATAAAATCCTAGAGAACACATTGAGTATTATTTGTAATGTTCAAAGAGATGTTTGGGATTATGAAATACCTACATTGTTATGGGAATATCACACCACTTGTAAAACGTTGACAGGCCAAACTCCATTTTGACTGGTTTATGGACAAGAGGTTGTCATGCCGATGGAATATATTATACCTAGTATAAGGATAGATCTGATTACTGAAATGACTAAAGTTGGTATTGTCAAATAAATATTGTTGCAGTTTGTATAATTAGAAGGAGAATGATTCGTCGCAGCATATCGTCAAAATGTTGAAAAGGTGGGACGTAAATATTGGCATGACCAACATATCAAGAATAATCAATTTCACATTGGATATCTTGTTCTCCTGTACAACAGTAATATTTTGAAGCATCCTAAAAATCTTAGAACACATTGGTTGGGATCATATATTGTCAGCCAGATCACTAAAGGAGGAGTAGAACAATTGCAGAAGTTAGATGGTAAACCTTTCAAGGGATTGGTGAATGGAATTCGGCTAAATCCTTACCAAAATAACCACAATTTGGTCGACATAGAATTAAAAAAACAAATATAATAATAATAAAAAAGGAGAAAAGAGAAAAGAAAAAGAAAAAAAATAGCAAATTTATGAGTGTTTGGTCCCAGACATTAGAGGAAATTTCAATTTAAAATAGGCCTTCCAAAAATAATACAAATTCCATGTCATCATGTATTAGCCAATAAAAATGATTTAAAATTCAAAAAGGGAGCACCTCTTACACAATTTTTTAATATAAATTTTGGGATAGGTATCATAAAAAAACTACTTTTTTGTTCGTATTTTTGGCATATCTCCTTGTGTGTTTACTCAAATTTCGATCGGGAGAGCTCATTAGATGTGAAATTGAATTCTGCATCCAATGAGGACCCACTCATCATAATTTTGACGGGTCCCACTACCCAAAACAAAATAAATGCCTGAAAAAATGTGATGATGACATCATCATCACGTTTTTTCAGGTATTTCTTGTTTTTGGGGTAGTAGGGCCCATCAAAAGTATGCCGAGTGGTTAATCATTGGATGTGGAATTAAATTCCACATCCAACGAGCTTTGTCGATCAAAATTTGAGTAAACACACATGGAGATATGTCGAAAATACGAACACAAAAGTAGTTTTTTATTTTCTTCCTCCAAAATGAATAAATATTATTTTAACTATTATTTTATTAATTTTCCTTAGGAGGACCATTTTGAGTTGAAATTTTCTCTAATGCTCTCTGTCCATCATGGAAGAAGAAAAAGTGTCTCATAAATTTTGTCTATTGCGGAAGAAGAATAAGTGTCACAAGCTTTTTGTCTGTCGGGGAGAAAAAAAGTGTACTAGGCTATCTGTTTATCGCAAGATAAAAATTGTGTTGCATGCTCTATTCCCATCGCAAGAAAACAATTTATGTTGTGCAATGAATTTTAGTCGCAAGTGACAGTTAGATAGAAGTTATTGTGAGGACATGGGATATTTTGGAGGCATACCTTTTGGTCACTTCCGCCATCAATTCACAATAACTACTGTTGAACTAACAAGAAAAGTGATGGTTTGATTGATAATTTTCTTGTTATAATGATTAGAAATATTGCTCCATGTGATGAAAATTCCTTCCACCTTTCCATTTATTGCAATATAGTGTGAACAAATAACTAAGTAAATGTTGAAGTTCGTCATTTCATTACATCCGACTAATAGTGTTGAATTTTTTGTCTACAACTGTAAGAGCTGAAGCTAGTTTTCACAGAGTATGGTCATTTGTGTCTCCATTATGAGCACCATTCAAGAATCAGGTCTTGATATTTTGTTTCCTACACCAATTATGGAAGACATTGCAGAAGTGGTTTCAGAGTCTCCAAGATCTGTAGAACCCGTTTCACAGTCCCCAGTGATTCCAAGAGTTATTTTACGACCATGCCCACCTTGTACATCAAAGAGAAAATGGTCTAACAGTCGGAAACTGCACGCAACAACACCTCCACCAGATGATGAAGCAACATGATTTGCATCCATGTTTCCATATTATGTCCCTCTAAGTCCAACTGATGCACCTAAGGTCATAATTGGTGAAATTGATAGATATCAGTTGGTTGCACCAACCATACCTAGAGATTTCAAGTAACAACAAACATTATTACAAATTTGTAGAAGATGGGATTTGTCGACCACGACCTCCGCAAATTCATAGAACTAGTGATGGACAGATACGTGAATTCTATCCAAGAAATAGAGGATGGGCCTATCCACATATTTCCAATGGAATGGGAAAGAAGATTAGATAAATCTAGACTACTATCGCTGATGTGCATGCCACATTTTTTCTACACAACAGAAGTGAATGCATGTGTCTAGAGGTTGCTCGTAAGTTTCCATGGTGGTTATCTGTGACTCAACAAAAAGATTTCATTGCACGTCAAGCTAATACCTTCGATCACAGGGATTCCCCTTGCAGGAGTCGACCCAACATCATTCTTCATAGGGAAATACCAAGATACAACATTGACTAATAGAATGAAGGACAAGTATCCACCTACGAGGGATAAAAGAGGTTTTTCCATTGCCTCTATAAATGACACAACCGTTCGATTAACATCTAAGGTTCTATCCAGCAAGATGCTAAAAAATATTTGACTGAACGAATGTACTACGGGTGTCCATCTCAACTAGTTGACCTATTTGCTAAATGAACTATTAGCAGATGCTGAAGAAGTGCAGGAAAGTGGTAATCCCTGACACTAATCTTGGATATTAATTTTTATTTCTTTTGCACATGGGTGAAACACCCAAAATACCAAGGGGTAGATGTTCCAATCAATTTTCGAGAAGCTCAATACCAGAATATTTGGTTTGACAAAAAGAAATCTAAGCAGCAGAGAGATAATAATGTTGAGTTATATCTACAAGCTAAGGAAGTCTGACATTTTGTTAGAAATAATTCATGACTAATGGAGGAAACCATCAAGCGGTTTTGTACTATTATAACATTTTCGATCAGGGATCATCACATCTTTTTGGAGCCATGAAAAGACCTGTAGAATCAATGTTTGGCCACATAGTTTCAACTATCTGTTGTTCAAATTGATACAATAATTCAGGACTCGTCTGTAGAGTGGAAATATCCTATCGCAGATGACCAACTATATGTAGAATTGGAACCATGACAAGATGACCCGTCGATAAAGAATAATGGATATCACGGGGTAGACCCACCAGTAGAAGAAACCCCCAAAATCTCTTCCACTCAGAGTCCAAATGAATCTAGCGTGTTCCCAACATATCCAGAGTTGGATGATGAGAGAAAGTGTTTATAGAAGTCTACAAAAATTCATAAGAAGAAGAAATCCAATCGCTCATCTGGCGTCACCGGTCTTACAAATGATGATTACAATTGGTCTCTGACAAGATGGAGGAGCTAGCCAATGAAAGATGCAAGAAAATGGATGAAAGTCACATTGAACTAGTAAGTAGCATAATCGACTTGTTGTAGACACTTTGTACTGCAGTGAAAGAATTATGAGTGCTGGTCGGCCAAACGCCATACTTAGATGTGTCACTAAACCAAGTTGGCCCATCTGAATAGCAACCTGTCAAGGCATTGTTGATGCCAAGTCAACCAATAAGGATTCAAGTACTCGATCAAGAAATTTAATTAGGAACACTAGATATGAATACCATGGTTAAGGACCTTGGTTATGTCACTATGGATTCTTTGCGCTACCGATGTATGAAGTGCATGCTATTCATAATACCACAGTCACAGAAATCAAGACTAGAGAATTGCGTTTCTTAATCAGGTCAATATATCACAAAAAAAAATTAAGAAACTAAAGAAAACAATGCATAACACAAAACATCAAGCAAAAACATCACAAGAGGATAAGAATTGACACTCATTTGTAGCAGTTTTGCATATTAAGGCATTACAAAAGAAATGTTTTCAGAAGCCAAAGTATTTCGACTTGGTGAAGTAGCTGAGAACCTTCATAAGAGGTTCTCGAAGTTGGAATCATAGATGAAGCCTAGTACAACTCTAGAGTTACTGGTAGAGATTAGAAAATAAGGAACTGAGGCAATGACAAAGATAAAAAAGGTGGAGGCACTTTGAGCCAAAGCAGTCGAGCAAGTTTCTCAATCATGAGAAGCTTTGATCAATGATGAAGATTTGGAACAAGTAATAGAGAAGTTGCATACTGCTGAGGTATACTTCAATAAAATAAATAATAATATAAAGAAGCTACCAATGACTAGAAATATAGGCAAGGATGTTGACTTAATGAAATTATAGTAGCATGTAGCAAGACTCTGGATGCATCAGTAGGAAAGGAATGATTAGGTCATAGAACTTCAGGCAGAAGCATAGAAATTTACAGGTATCATTCAACATGTACATGAAAAGGTGCGACAAGCCTTGGGGTCAACATAATTGCCAAATTTAGAACACATCGGTTCCGAAATTGTAGAAAAAATGAACACAATGAAATAAGAAGTGTGGAAGGAAACCAAACAAGTAGAGAAAATATTTCAATATTTTCAAATCAAGGTTGCAATTACAGAGGTTTCAGAATGATGTAGATCATGACGAGCCATAAGTGAGTTTTGGGGGATTATTGACCCTAGGAAAAGACAACTAAAATAATGATCAGAAAGATGAACATTTCAGTTGCAATCTGAGGAAAAGCCGCGATGGAAGGAGTCGCGACAAAAGATGAATAAAGCAAGTCGAAAAGTAGAGTTCAACTGATTTTTGGGAAAGAGTTAGTTAGAATAAAAGCTTGGTTTTACAAATAGAGCATGATTGTATTTTGGGCCGATAGTGCCTATTTTTGGATGTAACTGCAAGTATTAAAATAGAAATACAACTTGTCAACTGACAATTGAGAGTTAATCAATGGTTGAATCAAAAAGTGTAAGAGCATAAAAGCTTATAAAAACACCAACCCGGGCTATGTGCGGGTTGATCAGTTAGAGGAAACGAAAGAATTGATCTAGGCCGTGTACGGATTGAATATTCATAAAGAGAGAGAGAGAGAGAGAGAGAGAGAGAGAGACCAAAAATAGAGAGCATGAGGTGAGAGAAGAATGTATGCATTGTAAAGATTATCTAAAGAAGATTTTGCAAGCTAAGTGTGTCGACCAAAAGTGATAACCTATTTCTCATTCCAGATGAAGAGCTGTTACATCGAAATCTCGTCACCATCATGTTATGATATAGGTCCTCCTTGTTCTGCTTCAATCCCTCAAAGTTTATCCCAGAATAAATGAAAGGTAGAACAATTCTCTTCTTATTTTTCCTTGTATTGAGTAGGTAACGCTCTTCCCCATTGACAAAAAGTGTTACCTAAGTTAGAAATGCTCTAGATACATGAGAAAATAGTAGTGTCACCACCTCTCTCCTTAGTGTAAGAAGTGATCCCCCCTTAACACCATCTATTTGCTTCATTAAAGGAGAGGTTCTCTAGTTTTCAAGGAAAAAAGGGAAGCTTTGAGAGGCTTCTCGAAGCTTGCCTTCGTGGAGCCTCATCCCTATGGTTTAGGACCAGCTGGAGCTCGAGATCCTTCAATATTGGATCTTATCCCACCTCAACCATGAGATCCTCAACCATTACTATCCTCCCACGCCTTTAAATACTATCTCATATCTTATGGGAGAAGGGAGGAATAATTGTGTTGCATACCCAAACTCTGTCAAAACCATTCTTGAGTCTTTAGAGGCAAGGTGAAGCTAGAGGCAAAAGGTCTATTGGATGGGACTCTCAACACCAAGGCACCAAGGTTGTAGCCTTTCTAATTATTGTTAATAAAGAATGTTTTCTCTTTCACATATATTTTGTATCTCATGTATGTATTGCTTGAATCCTTGGTCACAATCATCTATCCAGTTTTTATATCTTATATGCTATCACTTTCTATTGTTGTCTTCTATTTTTTGTAGGTAAACAGAGGAAAAATATTCAAGGATAGTGAATAAATCCATTAATAGAAGAATCATGGAAGTCCATTCAAGTGTTTAAATAGATCTATGGAGAGTCTGACATTCTGTGTTACTCATTTGTTCTAGATATGAACCATTCAGACTAGAGGAACAACTCTTGTTCGTAAGAGGTGCATATTTTCGGCTTACAAATCTAGTGAATCCGCTGGGGACTACTTCGAATTCTGAATCTTTGGTAAGTTGAAACCTCCACCTTCATTTTAAATTTGTAGATATAATTTTTCAATTGATAGATCTGTAGATATACTTTGAATTTGATTGATTTGCCTCTCTCAACCTTTGGATCTTCATATTTTTGGTTCACCGAGTTTTCTGGTGATTGTTTGGGTTCATTTTTCAGTCTGTAAGTTACTCTTCTGTCGCATTTTTTATTTTTTAAATTTCCATCTTGACCACCGCTCCTGGGCTATATATTAAGTGCAGTTCTGGAGCTATCACCGCTCTTTTTCTATGTGAAAGAAGTGCTTCCATCGCTCTTTATCTGTGTGCAAGAAAGTGGTGTTGGAACTGGTAATGCTTTGGTGTGAAACTATATTAAGCGGTGCCACCACTCTATTCCTGTATATAATAAACGACGCTCAGGATGGTAACGCCCTGCTCAACACCTACAACTCGCGATGCCAGGTATTCTTCTTAGCCCTATTTGGTATTTGGTTCTTAAATGGTTGTTATTATTATTTTGGATCCATGCTTCAGATAGTTACAGTTGTGTTTGAACTTTGCAATTTATTTTTGAATAGAAAATTCAATAAAAAATACAAAAACTAATAACAAGCATAGGTATTTTCAAGAATTATGATTGATGTTGGTATTTTTAATAGTTGGCTTTGAATAGAACTTGTTTTTTCTATATCCTTGATTTCTGTCTTCTTTCATAGAAAAAGAAAAGATTCATTTTAGTTTTTCTCCATTTGTTATACATGATTTTTGTATGTTTTTCCCCTTTTTCAATAAATGTGAAAAAACCATACCAAAAGTTATTGTAGAAATTTTGTGATTAGTTCATTCTTGCTTTAGTTGAAAAATATAAACACTTTTGTATAGAATATGTAATATCTTTTCTTGCTTTTCATTAGAAATCTCACTTTTTTTAAGTTCAAAAAAGAATATTTTGTTTGTTTCAGTTAGGAATGGACCATATAAGCAAGTGTCTTTTATTTTTGTATGGGATTTATTCTAAGTTTCAAAGGAATTTAATCTCTCTCTCCCTTATTTAAGAAAGGCATACCTTAAAAGTTAAAGTGAAATTTTGCACAATCATATTGCATGGTTTTACTTTTTATGTCCTCACCTCATGCATCCACCTAACCGTTCAAGATAAAATCAAGTGTTAGACTTAGGTTAAAATATTTAGCAATTTGTGTGATAGGTTAGAGATGTGTTCCAATGTATTTAAGCATAGGATCTATTGTTTATTTCCTGCACTTCATCCCGATGATCCTGTGGTTCTTCCATGTACCATTGGTATATTGAACGACCTTTCACATACCCTAGAGGTATATTGAAAGGGATTTCATGTACTCAGTTGTATATCGAAAGGCCCCTTTTGAAATTTTGTGCATTAGACAACACTACTACGGAGTGTATATCCCATGTACCTTGCGTATATCGAGAGACCCATTAAGGAATCCTGAGAGCATCCGAGTACATCCCTTTGGACATCCTATCCTTGCAATACACCAAGAAAAACACTCGGGGATATTACTATGCACATACCATCCATGTAGTTGGGTATTCATACAAGGGACGGTCCCGATCCTCCTTATCGAGCTCTATTGTTGGACCATGCGATATATAACGAGTTGTGGTGATTTGAAAATCCCGCGAGGTTCCAGAACTTTAATCCACTCCTCTCACATATTCTGTTTGATGATTTAGTTTGATTAGTGTGTGTTGTCTGTACATTTAGGATTTTTTTAGAAGAGAGAGATAGTTTTGTTACATAGTTATGGATTCTCCTTCTAGGACTATCAACCAAGAGACTCCTTTACCAAGCATGTATTTTTTTTCCCTCCATATGGGGATGTTGGTCCTCCTCTCATGGCTACGTTAAGCCTTCCTGGATTGACTCTCAGATTACTTGTTTGGTTATTCTCCAGTCCAGTTATCCCATGTACACCAACTACTTGAGATCCTAATCCTTCATCGTGGGAGAATCAACCTCATGTTGATACCTCTCCTTCTTCACCTGATGTGTCTTCTCCCTTTTCTCCCTCTTCAACTGTTGAAAGTTGTAGTACTAGTAGGCAGGTGGTTAAGAAGAAGAATAAAAGGAATATTAAGAAGAAGAAAAATAAACAAAAAACCAAGTCTCAACCAATTACTCCTCCTAGTGTAGAGAGTGTTGATCTGCACACCCAAAGACCATGTAATCCCAAATTCCCTTGCAGGCTTTGCAACGGTTATCACCTTCTGAAAGATTGTCATGGTCTGGCCCTAGTTTTAGAAGAATGGTCTAAGGTTTACTGACATCCAATATCATCATCCTATGGTCATCATACTGATGACCCCCCCTCAACTAGTGACTCTGTGGTTAATATTTGGAAGGGTAAAGTAAAAAATACTTTCTTTCTTTGCAAGGACATGCACTTTACTTACCTTTTTCCTCTCATGGATGAATCTTCTAAGTTGTTGGAAGATATTACTATTCCTCAACAACATCTTCCAACAAGTTATCGTAAGTTGTCCCTTGACCTTTCATTGGTTGATAAAGTGGTCGATCCAGCTACATCCTCGATTGATCCCACTCTTTCTTTAAAGAGTGAATAACTAGTTGTTTGCCCCACTCTCCCTTTGGAGAGTGAATTTAAAGTGTTTGATTCGGATTCATATCTGGTTGATCCCACTCTCCCTTTGAAGAGTGAAGTTAAAGTGGTCGATCCAGTTCCATCCTTGGTTGATCCCACTCTTCCTTTGAAGAGTGAAGTTCAAGTGGTTGAGTTGACATCATTTGTACCCAATCCCACTCTTTTATCCGAGAGTTCTTAGACTGAAGTAATCACTCTGACCAACTCTTAATCTTGTTCTTCTCTTCTAGTAGAGAATGAATTTAAACATGCCGAAGTTTTTATGCTTTGTTCTGATTGTTCTCGACAAGAGTAACTTTTGTCTCTTTTGACAAAACCCTCTCCAAGTAGTGAGTTTATTTCATTTGACTGGAGTAACCCAACATAGTCTCATCTTCATTTGAGTGTTCCTTTCTAGACAGTTGTGCAAGTTACAACTAGGAGGATGCTTCAGACTATTGTTGACAAAGGGGCTTCTGTTAGTATTCTATCCTCAACTACTTGGCAAGCTTTAGGTTCTCCTCAGCTTGTGCTATCCCATCGATGAGATATTAGGTTTTAATCACAGGCCTACTGCACTTTTAGGGATCCTTCCTCATTTACCTATTACATTATGAGGGAAAACTGTATGTCTTGATGTTATGGTGGTCCAAGTTCCTTTAGATTTCAATCTGCTCCTTGGGCATGATTATGTGTACGCCATGAAGGATGTAGCGTCCACACTCTTTAGAGTAATTAATTTCCCCCATGATGGGAAGATTGTGACTATTGATCAAATTTCCTTTGTTACACCTGACCATCACATTACTCCTAGCCATCAAAATACCCTAAATGTGTTGCATGTTCTTGTGGTTCCTTCCCCTTCTTCTAGTTAGATTCTTTCCATCATAGGTAAAATGGGGGGCATGGCTCCAACCTCTGGAAATCACACTAGAGTTAAGCTGCTAGATTTTATTTAATGGGGAAAACCTACCAACCTCTAGATATCATGTTGGGTAAAGCAGGTTTGTGAGCATAGTTCATTTTCTCTGTGTCAAGATCGTTAAAAAATGAAACAAATGTCGTGAGCATAGTTCCCATTCTGTGTCAAGCTTGTTAAAAAATGAAACAGTTGTATGAGAATTGTTAGAATAATCAACCCATAGTTTACCCACTTAGACATTAATTCATTTATTTTTGTCTTATTTGCCTAGTTCATGTGTCCCACCTTGTGCAAGTTGCTAATTTCCTATCCATAGAGGTCAAACTTGCCATATATGACACATGTAGCGCTTGGGAAAGCCTTAGGAATCAAATCTACTTTAGTCCTAGCCTCCTAGGTGCCTATCTACTTTTTCTGCTTTACTGCCTGCTTTTTCAGTGTTTTAAGGCACATAGGAAAGCTAGACTAGGTGAGGTGAACTAGTTTTTTGTCCTCTTCATCCTCCACTCTTTTATCCATGCAAAAGCATGTATGAGCTGCCATTCCACCACTCTTTAGCTTTCCCATGTGCCCTTTCCAATTCATGAGCTCCATGACAGATTTGGGATCAACTTTTTACACCTATGGGGGATTTGCTTAATTATAGTAAGCCTGCTTTATGCTAGATTTGGATGCTTCCTCATGCATTCAATTTCCTCATGTATTCTATTTTTTCAGCAGCCTATGTTATTACAGGGTTGGCTATTGTACACTCAGTTAATATAATTTTTTGTTACAGCTCCATATTCAGTCTCCATTGTTAGCAATTTTGCATGATCAATTGATAATTGTTGTGGGTAAAATTAATCTACTGCTGGCCTGAATTTCTACATGGTATTAGAGCCATTTTAGGTTGTTACTCTCCTTCAAAAATTGTTTTTCAGGTTCGACATCAAGACTGGGAGCCTTCTACTGACAGTCGGGATAGATTTTCTAAAGCTATGGATTCACAGAAAACTATCTTGACTCCCTTCAACTATTTTGAATGGAAAGCAGAGATGGAAATCTTGTTGAGAGCGAAAGGCCTCTACAGGGTGACTATGCATACAGAAGCAGAGCCCAATGCTGCTGCAGAGAAGATCAAATGGCACAATCAGAGAGATGAGACCTATGGCCTCCTATGTCTCAATATTTCCCGAGACCTCCTTTTCCATCTCGATGGATTAACATCACTGGATCAAGTATGGGAGAAGCTTTCCGATATTTTTGGAAAGACAGATGAGATGAGGGGACATCAGATCAAGAATGAGCTGATTTCTCTGAGTCCCAGTAGCTTTGAATCCCTGCAGCTATATTTCTCCAAGTTCAAAGCACTAGTTTTGCAGTTGAAGTAGTGTGGTATCGAAAAGAAAGATGATCAGCTCGTGTTGGCCATCCTTTCGAAGCTAGGACTTGACTACTCAGTCTTTGTTTCGACCTTCTATGCCACAAAACTCACAGCTCGAACCTGGAAGATGCCTAGCCTTGCAAATTTCATGGAATCTCTCACACAAGAACAAGACAAGCTGGTGATGATGGGCACCATCAAACCATCCAAAGATCAAGCTTTGATTGTTTGAGATTCGAGGGTGGATTCAAAAAGCAAAAAGAAAGCTAAAAATCCACCTGAACAAAAGAGAGACAAGAAGCAGTCTCCAGAGGATCAACAAGGTCCCAAGAAAAATACCCAGAAGAATAAAAACAAAGGTGAAATGAATAAGTGCTCATACTGTAATAAGGGAAATCACACTGAAAGCTCTTGTATGAAAAAGCATATTGATATGCTGACACAACTCCTGGAGAAGAATGGCATCTCCCTTCCAGAAAGCTCAAAGAAGAGAGAAGGAGGATCAAGTTCAGATGACAGAGAGAGATTTCATGCATTGGTTTCTAGCACATCAAGCTCACCTAGTTTTATCATTGATTCTGGAGCTTCAAGACACATAATTTCGACTAAGGAGGCCTTCTCCTCACTGGACAAGTCGAAAGGACCATCTATTGTACTGGGAGATGACTCTCTCACTGAAAGTTTAGGCAAAGGAAGGATAGATCTTGATCATGGTCAGTTCAACAATGTGCTGTATGTCCCTGGTCTCACCTCCAACCTCCTATCAGTGTACCAGATGACCCACACTGGGTCTCCTAAGAAGGTCATATTCTCCCCCGATGAAGTTGAGATCACAGAAATCTCAAGTGGTAGAGTCATTGCAAAAGGAGTTGCAAATCATGCTCAAAAGGTATACATGTTTTCACACTTCCTACCTTACTCAAACCCCTCTGCTCTTCTTATCCATGCTAATGAAGCTAGCAATATATGGCATGAAAGATTTGGCCATCTAAATTACAAGTATTTGTCTGATCTTAGTGAGAAATAAATGGTCATAGGGCTTCCCAAGATAAAAAAAATTCCAAAGGAGTCTGCCAAGGTTGTATCCTAGGAAAACACCCAGAGCACAAATTTGAGAAAGCTAGTCATGAGAGAACCTCTGCACCCCTCGAGTTGATTCACAGTGATGTTGCTGGCCCATTCCCTCATATGTCCATGAGTTAGGCCAAATATGCATTGACCTTTATTGATGATTTTTCCAGGTATTGTTGGGTTCACTTCATGAAACACAAGTCTGAAGTTTTTGGCCTATTCAAAGTCTTTAAGGATTTGGTTGAAAACCAATGTGGAAGGAAAATCAAGGTCCTCAGATATGACAATGGTAGTGAGTATGTCAAGTCTGAGTTTATTAACTATTGTGCAGATGCAGGTATTCAGATGCAGCATTCTATCCCTTACACACCACAGCAAAATGGTGTTGCTGAGAGGAAGAACAGATCACTGAAGGAGATGGCAACATGCATGATGGAGGCCAAAAATTTGCCACCAAAGTACTGGGTCGAAGCTATCAACTATGAAGCCTATATACAGAATAGGGTGCCTCACAAACATCTTGATGGCATAACTCCCTTCGAAGCATGGAGTGGGCACAAGCCAGATGTGACCCATTTCAGGATTTTTGGCTCAAAGGCTTGGGCTAGAATCCCAACAGAGAAGAGGAAGGCTTTGCAGCCCCAAATCCAAGAGTGTCTTTTTGTGGGATACTCTGAAGATTCAAAAGGGTACAAGTTGATAAACTTGAGCACAAACAAATCCTTCATTGAAAGGTGTGTTCAGTTTGAAGAATAACCCCTTGCAACAGTGGAAGTTGGTGAAGCCTCTTCACCACCTGAACCTCAAGAAGTAAGTAAATAGTTTGTTGAACATGATAATTATGATTTTTCTTATGGAGATGAGTTTATTGCAGACCCAAATAGACCCACAAGTCCTAAATGGGCATCCAAGACACTACATGCAGCAGGAGAGCTAGCTGGGGATCCCAATGACCCAAGGAGGACTAGATCTCAATTTGAGAGTGGTTTGTGCATGAAGGATCCTATGTTTGCTGAAAAATGCTATTTGATGGTGGATTCTGATCCTCAAACATATTAAGAAGCAGCAGGAGATCCAATATGGAAAATAGCCATGAAGGAGGAGTTCAGCTCACTCCAGAAGAGCAACACATGGGAGCTAGTGGATCTTCCTCCAGGAAGAAAGTTAGTCCAGTGTAAGTGGGTCTATAAGAACAAATTTTCTGCTGATGGTTCACAACTGAAGTACAAGGATATATTGGTAGCCAAATTTTACTCACAGGTTCATGGCATCGATTACAATGAGACCTTTGCCCCAGTGGAAAAGATGGATTCCATCAGGCTAGCTCTAGCCATTGCAGCCTCAAGGCAATGGGAGGTACATCATATGGATGTAAAGTGTGCCTTCCTGAATGGAGATCTCACTGAGGAGATATATATGCAGCAGCCTCAAGTTTTTTCTACTAACCCTTCTCTTGTGTGCAGGTTGAGAAAGTCATTGTATGGGCTAAAGTAAGCCCCCAGGGCTTGGTATGCCAAGATAGATAGCTTCTCGCTATCTCTGAATTTTGCTCGGTGCAAATCAGATCCAAATGTCTATTTGAAGTTAGTTAATGGTTCATTAATGATCATTGTGTTATATGTTGATGACCTCCTCATTACAGGAAGCTCACAGGCTGAGATTGCTTCCTTAAAAGGAGCTATGAACCAAGCCTTCTCCATGACATATTTGGGGCTCTTAAGTCAATTTTTGGGGCTTGAGATCTCTCAATCCAAAGATGGAATCAAGGTGCACCAATCAAAGTATGCCTTGGATTTTCTGATCAAATTCAGAATGCAAGATTGCAAAGCAAGCAAAACTCCTTTCCTTTCAGGAGTGAAGCTGGAAGAAGATGATTCTCCACCGATGGTAAACAATACACTGTATAGGCAATTGATTGGATGTTTATTGTATCTGACACATACTCGACCTGATATTTGTTATGCAGTAAGTGTGGCTTCTATATTCATGGATCAGCCTCATGAGATCCATTGGAAAGCAGCCAAAAGGATCCTTAACTTTGTTCAGGGAACAAGGACACATGGGATCCTCTATAAGGAAAAATCTCATCTTGATTTGATTGGATTTACTGACAGTGATTGGGCAGGTGATAGCACAGATAGAAATTCCACTTCAAGATATGTGTTCATGCTTGTAGAAGGGCCAATCAGCTGTTCAAGCAAGAAACAGAGTGCCATTGCACTCTCATCTACAGAAGCTGAGTACAGAGGAGTTGTTAATGCAGCAACTCAGTGTTTATGGTTGCAGGGTTTACTTGGAGAGTGTAGTTTCAAACCTGAGTACTCAACTACCATCTACTGTGATAACCAGAGTACCATTCGAATCTGCAAAGATCCAGTTCAGAGAACCAGACACATTGAGATTCACATGCACTACATTAGAGAGCTTGTGCATGATGGCACCATTCACCTACTCTTCTGTTCATCTTCAAAACAAGTAGCTGATATATTCACCAAAGCATTTTGTGAGAAGACCTTCAGCAATCTCAAATCACTGCTGGGGATTGCTGATCATGCTGTAAAAGCATGAGTGGAGACAATATTCTACAATTTTGTTTTACAGTCCATGTTTAAGGGAGGATTTTCCCAAGTTGGTTTTGCCTCTTTCCTTGGTTGTATGGACTTGCAGTATGTAAAGGGTGACTAAGCCGTGTTGCTAGGCCCTATATTTTTTATATATTACTCATAAATTCAGGCTTAAGGGGGGGTGTTAGAATAATCAACCCATAGTTTACCCACTTAGACATTAATTCATTTATTTTTGTCTTATTTGCCTAGTTCATGTGTCCCACCTTGTGCAAGTTGCTAATTGCCTATCCATAGAGGTAAAACTTGCCATATCTGACACATGTAGAACTTGGGAAAGCCTTAGGAAACATATATGCTTTATTCCTGGCCTCCTAGGTGCCTATCTGCTTTTTCTGCTTTACTGCCTGCTTTTTCAGTGTTTTAAGGAACATGACTGGGTGAGGTGAACTAGTTTTTTGTCCTCTTCATCCTCCACTCTTTTCTCCATGCAAAAGCATGTATGAGCTGCCATTCCACCAATCTTTAGCTTGCCCATGTGCCCTTGCCAATTCGTGAGCTCCATGACAGATTTGGGATCAACTTTTTACACCTATGGGGGATTTGCTTAATTATAGTAATCCTGCTTTATGCTAGATTTGGATGCTTCCTCATGCATTCGATTTCCTCATGTATTCTATTTATTCAGCATCCTATGTTATTACAGGGTTGGCTATTGTACACTCAGTTAATATAATTTTGTGTTACAGCTCCATATTCAGTCTCCATTGTTAGCAATTTTGCATGATCAATTGATAATTGTTGTGGGTAAAATTAATCTACTACTGGCCTGAATTTCTACAAGACTATAGTTCTTTTTTTGTGTCAAGCTTGTTAAAAAATGAAACAGATGTCATGAGCATCTTTCCCATTCTGTTTCAAGATTGTTAAAAAATGAAATGGATGTCCACAAGCACATTAATTTTCTTTTTCAAGCTTGCGTAAAAATGAAACATGTCCCCACAAGCATAGTTATTTTTTGTTTCAATCTTGTGTAAAAATGAAACAGGACACCTTGATCAATGTTTAATTTTGGTTTCAAGCTCATGAAAAAATAAAAATCACCTTGAGAAAAGTTCCTTTTTTGTGTCAATCTCGTTAAAAAATGAAATGGATTCTTCCATTGTGTTAAGACTCAATACTTGAACCTTAATTTCATCTACTTGTAAAGAAGATGAAAAGAAACTTGGGGGGCATGTACCCTACCACCCTTTGTTGGATTGAGGTTACTTGATAGTTATACTTGGGGAAAGTACCAACCACTGGACATCATGTTGGGAAATCACCCATCAATGGGAGTCATTTCAAGCAAAGTTTACCTTTTCGGTCTCAAGCTTGCATAAAAATAAAACCATGTTTCAAGCTTGTGTAAAAATGAAGCGGGTCATCTTGAGCATATTTCTTTCTCTGTTCCAAGCTCGTTAATAAATGAAGCAGATACCTTGAGCATTATTTCAACTGGTCTTCGAGCTCATTAAAAATAGTAAGATGGTGTCGAGCTTACTTTTCATTTTTCGTGCTCTGGTTAAAACATGAAAACTGGTTTGAGCTTACTTTATCACTTTTTCGTGCTCTAGTCAAACATGAAAAAGGTTCCAAGTGCCTTTTATACCTTTGACATGCTCGTTAAATACTTAGTGAAGAGGTATCGAGTATACTTTTACTGTTTTTTATACTTGTTAAAATTGGATTATGAAAAAAGCACTCTAATAGTCTTGTTTAAGCTCTTTTCAGACTCTTAAAATGTGAAAAGATCGCCGAGTGAAATTGTCTTCTTCACTTTAGTAAAAGGACCTGAAGAGTCGTCTTCTTGGTGATAGTTTACCCCTTTTTCAAACTAGGGGGAATTAATTACAAAAAATGTATACTTCAGTCAATAATGAATGGAAGAGTTCTCTAAGGTATTATTTTATACTTTTTTGGGCCCTAGAGACTAAATTGTACAAAAAATGACCCTTTGGAGTCTTCTTCCATTTTTGTTCACACTCTCTAAACATGAACTATTCTTAGTTAACTTTCAATGGACTCGTTAAACCAAACAATGGGAGACCCTATTTTGGGAACGAACCCCTCATTTCTCAGGTTCATGAAATATATGAGAATGGAATTATCTTAGGATAAGCTACAATGAGTGTTTGTTACCCTCTTTGAACTCGTAAAAATGAAAAGAGGCACTCATCAATCATGATGGGGAAAGTAAGGGAAGGGAAATACATTTCATTTGCAATAACGACAGTTATTAGTCACCTTTGAACATGGAACTTGTATGAATTTAATCATTAGAGGATATTTGAGGTCTAAAATGGGCCTCCTAAGGAAAATAATAAAATAATAGTTATTAATTTTGGGGGAAGAATGAAAAAAACTATTTTTTTGTTCGTATTTTCGACAAATCTCCCTATTTTTTTACTCAAATTCTAAGTGAGAGAGCTCGTTGGATGTGGAATTTAATTCCACATCCAATGAACACCCACACTTCATACTTTTGATAGACCTCGCTACCCCAAAATCAAGAAATACCTTAAAAAATGTGATGATGACATCATCATCACGTTTTTTTAGGTATTTCTTATTTTTGGGGTAGCAGGGTCTGTCAAAAGTATGCAGTGTGGGTACTCGTTGGATGCAGAATTAAATTTTGCATCCAACGAGCTCTCCTGCTCGGAATTTTAGTAAAAACATAGGGAGATATGTCGAAAATATGAACAAAAAAGTAGTTTTCTTTTAAGACAAATATGTCAATTCAACCATTATGCTTGACTCATTTTATTGAAATTCTATTGGTTCTTGAATTCCAACTAACAAAATTTATTGTAGGCGCATTTTATTATAAGGCCAATTTTAGATCCCAAATTTCCTCTAAGGTCAGTCAATTGGGTATTCAACTTGTTTCTGAGTCTATCCACTTTCATGAGTCATGTCACTCCTTTGAGTCTTTCAAAGAATGCATTGCTCATTGTTGTATTGTGTTCCACCTTTTCAAGTCAATGCTGCCAAGTCTTCGGTTATGCGGCCTTATTTTCAAAAGGGAAATTGTCTCGAGAGTTTATAACTACAAGTCAAAAACAAATTTTTACGTCAATTACTTTTGAGTCAGTCCTATGGTTACATCATACTCAAATTCCAAAACTTTGTTCTGAGTTTCATGTCGTCGATGTGGGACTCATCATGGCCCTCCTTCGATGAGAATGTTCCTGTCGACTTTAGCTCATCATCTAGGAATTAGTCTTAGAAACAAGTTTAGTACCTTGAGGTCTATATACCTTAATGACAGATTCTATCACTTTCAACATAGGTTCACATCATTGAACTTTGATCAAAATATTCGACTGAGTGTTCGACATCAAATAATATATTCACACTCAGAAGATTGTACTCATGTACCTTGGGAATCATTGACATCAATGGTGATATCCCTCATACTTGTTAACGGTTCTCATAATTGAATGGTAATCGAGTGGTTTCTACCATGTTCGACATCAGAACATTGTAATCACATGGATGGAATCATACTTTGTTAAAGACGAGATGAAGACCCTGGGTATCTGTTAAGGCGCTCATTACTTTCCCCTGGTTGTGATGGATTATTTGGTATGAGTCCTAGCATGGATCCACATTTGTATGTCCCTGGCTCTGCTTAGATTTGCGTCTTTATGACATAAATCTACGTTGTATGTCTCGTAGCTATGTCCAAATTTGAGTCTTCTTCGCATGGATCTACGTTGTATTTTAGTAGCAATGAATTTTTGTATCTCACATGGATTTGCGTTGTATTTTTTAGCAACCATGTTATGAGTCATTTGGGACATGTATCAAAAGGTGTTGCAGAAATTTTGTGATGCTTGAGAAGTTCCTACCTTTCGACCTTTGCCTCGATACTATACCTTGTTCTTTCAAAGTAGTATTCCTATCGTTTCCCTCTATCCATCATAATTTGGGGGGAATTATGTTCCACCAAAATCTTGTCACCATCATGTTATGAGATAGGTCCTCCTTGGTCTTCTTCAATCCCTCAAAGTTTATCCCAGAAGAAATGAAAGGTAGAACGATACTCCTCTTATTTTTCCTTGTATTGAGCAGGTAACACTCTTTCCCCATTGACAGAAAGCATTACCTAAGTTAGCAATGCTCTTGATACATGAGAAAATAGTGGTTCCATCATCTCTCTCCTTACTGCAAGAAGCGTTACCCCCTTAACACCACCTATTTGCTTCATTAAAGGAGCGATGCTCGAGTTTTCAAGGAAAAAAGAGAATCTTCAAGAGGCTTCTCGAAGCTTTCCTTCGTGGAGCCTCATCCCTATGGTTTAGGACCAGATGAAGCTCGATATACTTCATTCTTGGATCTTATATCCACCTCACCCATGAGATCCTCAACCATTCCTATCCTCCCATGCCTTTAAATATGGGCTCCTCTCCTATGGGAGAAGGGAGGAAGAATTTTGTTGCATACCCAAACTCTATCAAAATCATTCTTAAGTATTTAGAGGCAAGGTGAAGCTAGAGGCCAAAGGGATATTAGATGGGACTCTCAATACCAAGGCACCAAGGTTGTAGTATTTCCAATTATTGTTAATAAATAATGTTTTCTCTTTCCCATATATGCTGTATCATTTTTATGTATTGCTTGACTCCTTGGTCACAAGCATAGATCCAGATTTTATATATTGTATGCTATCACTTTCTATTGTTGTCTTTTATTTTTTGTAGGTAAACAGAGGAAAAATATTCAAGGATAGTGAAGACATCCGTTAATAGAAGAAGCATGGAATTCCATTCAAGTGTTTAAACAAATCTAGGGAGAGTCTGACATTCCGTGTTACTCATTTGTTCTAGATATGAACCATTCAGACTAGAGGAACAACTCTTTTCCGTAAGAGGTGCATATTCCCAGCTAACAAGAGCACGTTTATGATTTTTTCTGGGTGGATTTCCAAGTTATATCTTGTCTCTGTGTATCTTTGATATTTATGCTTATGTCGAATGAATTTCCGCCGTGAATGATTTAATCTGAATATGTCGCACAACGTTTATTCCACAAATCTAATAGCTTAAATATATGTTAAATGATTTATGTTAATTACTGCAATATGTGTCGGAGGATCAGTGGATAGTTATCTTGAATGAATGAATGAATGAAAACATAAGTATAATTATCGGTTTCAGTTGAGTGTCCTAATAGTATTGTAAGAGCATCCCCAATATAACTGCAGAAACTTGGTTCTGGAAGTCCCCATAAGATATCTTGGGAGAGACTTCATATGCGTTGCAGGTGTTGCCAACAGAGTCCTTTTCTATTGGGTTGATATATTGGGATTTGTTGATGAAAAAGGGATCTGAACTTGGGTCGACCGAAGGTATTCCAACAGTCAAAATTTTCAAGATGTGTCGCAAGAGAAATTATGTCATAGAATATACATCTATTGCAAGACAAACTTCTGTCGCAAGTAACATTTGGAGGGAAGTTAAGTCGATGTAATGGGAGATTTCAACGTCATGATTTTTGGTCACATATGCCATTATCACATAATAACTACCTACTTTTATGATTAGTGAAGTGATGGTTCAATTGGCAGTTTATTTAAATGACGGGAAAGATTTCTCCATGTGACAAAATTGTGACCGCCACCTTTTCATTGATCATAGACCCACGTGAGTGAACCACTTCATGCATGCAACAACTAATTTTATATTCACGAGGAAGTTTGTTCATTCATTTGTATCCAACTAAGAAATTCCTTGAGTCAAGTTATCTGTCTGTAACCCCTTTGAAGTCAAATCCATCTGTGTAATGGAAATTGTTGTGTCAAGCGCAAGCACCATTCAAGGATCTGTAATGGATGTTCACCCTTCCATTCCCATTGTCAAAGAATATCCCAAATTTTTGTCACGACCAGTGCCGATTAATCCCCCAAGAAAATGAGATCCGACCACAGAGTTGTTTCTCCACAGATATTCAAATCTCCCCACGATGGCGAAGCATAAGGATCTTGTTCAGTGACCATGTTACTGGGACATATTCCCACAAGAAAAGATAATGCTCATCATGTAACGATTAATAAGAATCACTAGTACATATGGCTCAAAATTTCCACAAAATCTTGCAATGAATAAGTTAAAATGGTAATTTTCGTGGATAAATTGACATATATTTTGAAAAGAAATTGTTATGGCCCCCGATCATTGTTGCTATTGCCATGTAAATGATTGTTTGTCTCTATAGTGATGATGGTTCATCTCTATTGCGATGAAGACACATGTTCATTGCTCTAACAACATAACTCTAAACATTTTAAAATCAACGTTCATTGACTTTTTCTTATTGTTGAAATTTCATTATTATGCATTTTCGATGTAACCACCACGATCATTGATCTATAAATACATGTTCTTAAGACATATTTCATCAAATTTTTTGCTATAGTTACAACAATTTTTCTGTTGATTGTTTGATCTGTGATTTCAAGAGTCTGGTACTAGTTTAACACATCAAATTTTTGATCTCCTTTGGTTTCCAGGTTAGTATTTTTAAATTCTTTATCTCCTTTAATGTGTAGGTTCATACATAAAGTGAGTCAACTATTAATTTTCTCCTCAATACTATCACATCCAATACCAACATGGAAAGAGATGGATGATTAGGAAGTATTGATTTGAATGTATCATGATAGAGTTTATAATTTTGTTAGGGAAGGTACATGAGAAATAATGGGTTCGTCTTAGATTAATGGGTGTTTTAGGTAATTTCAAAATCTTTGTAAAATTTTAGTTTTGCATTGATGTTTGTGGTTAGTGAACTAATATTTTTCCAATGAGTAAATATAATTTCAAAGTATTTGTATCTTAATCATTATCTGATTAAAAAAAGATGAAGATGAACTAATTAGGGAAACAAGATCATTGCTTTTAAAATGTTTTATTTATTTAGTTTCTTATTTATAGAGGGGTAAAATAGCATGTGGTAATATACTATGTGAAAAATTGTTTAAGCATTGTGATCCCATGTGCTTGTGAAAAATAATGTTTCCTAACTTGGGAGAACATAACCATTGGGGAGGATTTAAATTTTGTCACTAAATAACGAAAATATAGTGGTTGGTGGTAAGAATAGACCCCCATACTAACTTATTCCTTAATAATTTGGAAAGGAGGGGTACTGTTTGTGATATGTAACATGTCGAAGTAAAGTCAACTTGGATTTAATAATTAGATTTGTCACTTTCCATGTCACGTACTTTAATTTTTTGTCTCCTTTAATATCTATATATATATATATATACTCTATTTAGTTTACTTATACATTGATTGGGTTTTTTTTTGGTTCTTATATGCTATTAGAATGTCAAATAAATATACTTGGGAAGAAAATAATAACATGTATGTTGAGTTTAAGGAAGCATTGGAGGCGAAGGGCGATGGAAAGTGTTATGGCCCTTGCAATGATTGTAGGGGTTTGTGAACGAGAAGAATTTTAAGAACAAGTGTTGAGAAACATTGTAAGGAGAAGGGGCATGCTAAAAGGGGGGTTTGAATATCGTCCCTGGATAAGAAATTATTCATTAGATAATGTACTTCTTGTAATAGTACTGATCATGTATTCACAATTTTTTTATCATTTTAAATTTATGTGTGGTATATTATACACTAATGTTATTACATTGTTTGTAATTATAAATAAAATTCCCCCTAAATGTCGATCTCCAGAGAGCTATTTGCTACATAATTATAGTAGAAATATTACTTTAGAAGGTGAGGAACAAGGATATGATAATATTGAAGATAAAGTTCTTAATTATCCTATGAATGAAGATGATGTTATTGATACAAATGACAAAGATAAGATAAATAGATTGATCCAAGACACATTTTCTCCATTGGATGAGGACAACCTCAATGATATTCATGATGTTTCTCTACTCAAGAAGTCCCAAGAACCTCTTTGTGAAGGCTCAACAAAAAATATTATATTTGCTATATTGTTGTTGGTGAACTTGAAACTTTTGAATGGTTTATCAAACAATTGTTTCACACAAATCCTAAGGTATGTAATGTATTAATTGCATCTTCATGTGGTATATTGAAAAGTTCACCATGTTCCTCTATTTTTAGTCTTAATTAATTCATAAATTAGGGATAAGCAATATTTATGATTTATATTGTTTACATTTCATTTTCTTTGTCAATGTTGCAAACTGCTAGGTGAATTTTTATTACCACCATCAAATAATTTACCATGCACATGTCGAGAGGTATTCTTTATTATGAAAGAAATTGGAATGGACTATCAAGATATTGATGCATGTCCTAATGATCATATTATATATTATGGACAATATCATCAGAAAACAAATTCCCACAATGTGAAATTAGTAAGATATCGAATTGATCAAGTAACAAAAAAGGAATTAGAGGAAATTTCAACTCAAAATGGGCCTCCTAAGGAAAATTGATAAAATAATAGTTAAAATAATAAAATAATATTTATTAAATTTGGAGGAAGAAAATAAAAAACTACCTTTTTGTTCGTATTTTCAACATATCTCCCTATGTTTTTAATCAAATTTAGATCGGGAGAGCTCGTTGGATGCAGAATTAAATTCTGCATCCAACGAGTACCCACTCGGCATACTTTTGATGGGATTTGCTACCCCAAAAACAAGAAATACCTAAAAAAACACCTGTGAAAAGTATGTCGAGTGGGTACTTGTTGGATGTAGAATTTAATTCCGCATCTAATGAGCTCTCCCGATCGAAATTTGAGTAAAAACACAGGGAGATATGTCGAAAATACAAACAAAAAAAGTAGTTTTTTTTATGATACCTATCCCCAAATTTATATTAAAAATTTGTTTAAGAGGTGCTCCCTTTTTTAATTATAAAGCATTTTTATTGGCTAATACATGATGACATGGAATTTGTATTATTTTTGGAAGGCCCATTTTAAATTGAAATTTCCTCTAATGTTCCTCACAAAGTTCTTCGTTATATTCCCATAATTCCACGTTTCCAAAGACTATTTAGGTGCCAAAGTATAACACAGTTTATGTATTGCCACGCAAAGAACAGAAGTGAAGATGGTGTTCTTCACATGTCAGTAGATGGTTCTGCATTGAATAACATCAATGAAAACAGGCCAATTTTTAAAGATGAACCTCATAATGTTATCCTTTCATTGGAAGTTGATGGTTTCAATCCATTTGGAGATATTCGTTCTACTTACTCAGTGTGGCTGTTTTCATCATAAACAATAACATTCCTCCTTGGATGTTGATAAAGAGAGAACACAATGTTGGCAATGATTATTCCAGGTATATTTTTGAAAGTAGTTATATTATTTCATTTCTTTGTTTCATTGTTGCATGAGAACACCTTTAATATATTGGGAAACATAATTGAATAGCATCGTATATTGTTGAATAAATTAGGAAAGTACCAACTTAAAGATATGAATGTATATATTGATCCTATTATCAATGAACTATTGAATTTATGGGATAACATCACTATGTATGACATCTCTAGACAAATAGGGTAGAAACAATTTTAGTTCCATGGAATACTTGCATGGACAATTCATGACGCCCCTGGGTTAACACATTTTTGCGGTATGTAAATTTCTGTTGCAATTTAAATTAATATGTTTTTAAGGTAAATATCAAGTATTTTTTATTTAAAGTAATAATCTTTTGGTGCTTATATAACATTAATACATATATCTTGCAAGTCTTCAAACAAAGGGAAAATTTGCATGTCCAGTCTATGGTCCTAGGATAAAATATCTTCGTTTAAGAAGTTTAGGAAGGAGGTGTTTGATGAGTACATGAACTTCCTCCCTAAGAACAATAGGTATCGAAATACCGAGAAAACAAAATTCAATGGTAAAGAAGATAATGGGAAGAAACCACGAAGAATGACACCTCACCTATGGAAGTTGGAATATTATAGACATCGTCATGGTATGCAAATTGTATATGTAGCATATAAATATGTAATATTATGAATTTTATATTTTTATTGATTTTTCTCTACCATAGGTGTCATAAATTATTGTTAATGTGTTTTCATTTATGTTTAATATTGAATTTCGTGAAGGCATGAATGGGCTTCCATGAGGAATGAAGAGTTATCCCATACAATTCAGTAGGTTTCCTTACTATGAGAACCTACAAATAGCTCATTTGTTCGATACAATGCATATCAGGAATAATGTAACATAAATGATATGGAAAATCTTAGATGGAAAGGCAGACAAATATAAAATTGGAAAAAATTGTAGTGACATTGTAGAATCCAACCACACATTGTAAAGTGTAATTAATTCCAACGCTGAAGAGGGGTACCAAAATATTAGTCTTCCATGGTTACTAACATAGCAACAAAGCAATAATATAAAAGAGGTCATTCATAAAATAAGGTTTCTGGATGGGTTTTTGTCGAACATACAAAATATCTTAATGAAAAAGGTGATTTTGGTGGTGTTAAAACTCATGACTGGCATTAATTCATTAAGGTAATTGTTTACATATGTAATTTCCATTTAGTACATATTTTTAGTAATTGTTGTCTCTTATTTGGAAATTAAATAAATAATGATCATTTTCTTTTTGTTACAGTATGTTATACCTCTATCTCTCCCAGATAGCTTTGACGATAACCTAACACAAGTTATATATGATCTTGGTAAATACATGAGGTAAGTAACAATTTATATGCATGAAAATGTTTGTTCACTTTGTTGCATAGATTATTGAAATATTCTTTCTTATAGATTGGAACTTTATTATATATATTGCCTCAATCTTGTTGATCACTGTTATTTTCTTGCATCATTTGTAGGTGGATTTCATTTAAAAAAATACATAAAGAATTTATTAGGTATTGGAAGAGAGAAATTCCTCATCTAATGTGTAATGCAGAAGTATTTACCTCCAGGATTTTTCAATGCACAAGAACACTATCTCATACACCAAGTTGAGGAGATTGAATTGTGTGGACCATTACACACACAAGATCAATGTGGATGGTGGAAAGGCATTTGAAGTCATTGAAGGATTTTGTTAGACAAATATCATGTCTTGAGGGTTCTATTGTCTAGGTATATATGATATATCAATCCATGGTGTACATTAGTCAGTATCTTCCAAATTTAGCAAAAAATATCAATCTTCCTTGCATTTGGCATGTCAACTTCATCAACAAATTTGAAGGGGAGGTCTTGTTGGGGAAAGGTAGAACAAGGAAAGTGAAAGGTAATTAGATGGTGTAGATTTAATTTATTATACAATTGTTTTTTCAATTTCATATATATCTTACTCATGTAATTTTTATTATTCCATAAGTATTGTAAGGTAAACTTAATTTCCTTTAATGATAGCTAATTTACAATTCTTAATTTTTATTTTCCCATATAGTTGGTCACATGTGGGATGCAATACATTTATACATTGAAAACAATATTGATTGGATAGAGGAATGGATAGAACGATGTATAGAATTTTATGGTACCTTTCATAGGAAGGGGTGATTAAATTGATTAAAACAGTGCATCACCATCAAGAAGAATATCCCAGTGATCTTACAAAAAGGGAAATTGATTTAGCATGTGGTTTAAAAGATAAGAAGGCAAGTATATTTTATACCTTGATCATTTTTTTCGTTGTTTCCCATTATATAAATGTATTTATTTTGTTTATTTATTCTTATATATTTATTTACTAAGTCATGCATGATGAAGTTGATACACCATAAGGCTATGTGGTCCAATGGTCGTAAATTTTGCATCAAAATTTTGGATGACAAAAAAAAAGCATTCGATTATGGGATAACTGAAATTTTTCAAGTCACTAATGTTTCCTCTAGAAGTGACTTACATCCATAAGTATCTGAAAATAGGTACTATGGTTATTTGGAAGATATATATTGAGTGTGACTTTAATTCCTTTAAAATAGTTCTATTTGAGGTCAAATAGTACAGGATACGAATGAATGAATGTGATCCTAAAAGAACTATTATTGAGCAGGTCAATGGATTTACCATGGTTAATACAAGGGCACTTGAACTGGGTAAAGATCCTTATGTTCTTACAAGTCAATGTGAGCAGGCATTTTGCTCAGAGGTGCCAGGTAAAGCAGGCTGGTCATACATTGTTAGATATGATCCAAGAGGAAGACCAGTCAAGTATAATCCAGAGGAAGAAGACAATGTCGAAGAAGAAGGTGTTGTAGATCAGGAGCAGTTGGTTCCTGCAGATGTGTGATATGAAGAACACGATCAAGAATTTGATTATCCATATGACGTAGCAAAAAATTTTGTACTCGGTGATGATATTGATGATGAATATATAACCGAAAATGATGTTGATATGAATGATCCTTTCAATGATAGCGATTCTGGACCAGATGATGATACATATGAAGAAGTTGTTGACGATGATATTGATGATGAATAATAGAAATCATCATCATCATGTCATCCTCATTATAATAATCACAACCATCATCATCTTCATCTTTATGATCATCAATGGTATCATCATCATCATCATCACCATCATTACCATCTTCATCATCATCATCATCGACATCATAATCAACCTCATGTTCATCCTTATCATCATCATCATGTTCATACTCATTAGAATAATCACAATGATCATCATCATGTTCATCCTCATTAGAATAATCACAACCATCATCATCTTCATATTTATGATAATCAATGGTATCATAATCATCATCATCATCCTCATCATCACCATCTTCATCATCATCATCAACAACATCATAATCAACCTTATCCTCATCCTCAGCCTCATCATCATCAATGTTATAATCATCATCGTCATAATTTTTATCATCATCATCATCATCATCATGTTAATCTTCATCATCATCATCATGTTCATACTCATTAGAATAATAGCGATCATCATCATGATGTCATCCTCATTAGAATAATCACAACCATCATCATCTTCATCTTTTCGATAATTAATTGTATCATCATCATCATCATCATTATCATCATCATCATATTCATCATCGTCATCATTGACATCATAATCAACCTCATCCTCATCCTCAACCTCATCATTGTCAATGTTATAATCATCATCGTCATCAATGTTATCATCATCATCATCATCATGTTCATACTCACTAGAATAATAACAATCATCATCATCATGTCATCCTCATTAGAATAATCACAACCATCATAATATTCATCTTTATGATCATCAATGGTATCATAATCATCATCATCATCATCATCCTCATCATCACCATATACATCATTGTCATCATTGAAATATAATCAACCTCATCCTCATCATCATTAATGTTATAATCATCATCGTCATCAATGTTATCATCATCATCATCATCATCATCATCATGTTCATCTTCATCATCATCATCATCATCATCATGTTCATCTTCTTCATCATCATCATATTCATACTCATTAGAATAATCACAATCATCATCATCATGTCATCCTCATTAGAATAGTCGCAACCATCATCATCTTCATCTTTATGATCATCAATGGTATCCTCCTCATCATCACCATATTCATCATCGTCATCATCGACATCATAATCAACCTCATCCTCATCATCATCAATGTTATAATCATCATCATCATCAATGTTATCATGATGATGATCATCATCATCATGTACATCTTCATAATCATCATCATGTTCATACTCATTAGAATAATCACAATCATCATCATCAACATGTTCATTCTAGCAACGATTTGTTGTGGGAAAAAATTTCACATGTACTAGTGATATATGAGAACCATGACATAATTGATATGGAGATATATCCTAGGTGTTATACCAAAATCCTGTCACCATCATGTGATAAGACTTTTGACATACCTACTTGCCTTGAATCCATTGCTAATTGTCAATCTTCCATGAAAATTCCCAACACCGCACTTGCCCCTTTGTCCAGGAGCGGTACCTTGCTTGCACTGCCTATCCCTTGTTGTCCACAAGCGGTGCCACCACTCATGGCCCTTAGTCCATAAGTGTTTCTTACTAGAACCACTCTGTCATTGAAGGAAAAATGTGGTACCCTGGGTAAAAAGGGAAAAAGAGAAGTTTCTAGAGGCTTCTAGATGATGAGCCTCGTGTCCTCCCTTATCCCTATCATTGTGGGTTAGTTGAGCTCGAGATCCCTCATCCTAGGATCTTAGAGGCCATCTCATTCACTAATCTCTCAACCATCCCTATCCATTGAGCCTTATAAATGCAAGCTCATATCCATGGTTGAGGGGAGAACTCTTAAGGTATTGTTATGATGTTGGATTGATCACTTGGCCCAAGACCATTGGAGAGGTTAGAGAGCTAGAGTTAGAGCTTATGGGGATGAGAATGCTTGGTTTCATGGAGATGCATGTCAACACTAAGGCTTGGTTGTAAACTTCTTCATTTTTCTATATTAATGGAAGTTGATTTCTGTTCCACATATATTGTTATTGTTTGATTTCGCATGTGTACTGTTAGATTCCTTAGTCACTAACATGGATCAGTAGATTATATTCTAGCAGTTTTGATTTGTTTGCATGTTTAAGCTTATTGCAGGTACACAGGGTTACTATCGAAGCATCACATTCCAGGTATCTACGGCATCCAGGGAGAGTCTTCAACCTCTTTCCTTCATTTGTTCTGGATCTGAACCATTTAGACCAGTGGAACACCTTACTGTCCGCAGAAGGTGAAATATTCCAGCTAACAAATATGGCGACTCCGCTAGGGAATAGATATATGCATTAGTTGTTTTGATCTTCCTCATTTCTGCAATTCTTGTCTGAATCTAGGCTCCTTCTCCAACTCTCTTTAGTCAGATCTACTTTCTAAATTAATCTATTTGGGTTTGAAACTTCCAGATCTGTTCAGATCTGATTCATTTCGACCTTTTATCCTCTATTTCCATACTTAATCCAGCATTTTTCACCTTGATATAGCCTTTTTCTGACTTGATTTACCATTCTCTTTGTGTTTTGGTCTTCTACAGGGAACCGCACCTATGCAGTGTATGAGGAGCGGTGCCACCGCCTGAACAAAGTGGGTAGTACGTGGTCGCCTGTATCCAGTTGGCAAGAAGCGGTGCTAGGATAGAACCGCCCTGTCAACACCAGAGAAGCGCAGTGCCAGGTAGGCATCATTCCAAGACCCTTTTTTCTCATTTTTTTTTTGTAAAAATTTGAGTTGTGTTGCTTTCAGTTCTAAATTATCATACTTGTGTGACAGAATTTGATGCTTGTGGCTTGAAATATTATGGCTTAAGATTGGTTTGATTCAAAAATTCAAGAGCTAGGTTAGGCTTTTTTATTGTTCATCCGCTTCTATGCTTGTTAGTTGTGTTTACGAAAGGATTTCTTGTTTTTTGAAAAGCTTAAGGTGTTGGTAAGCTCTCTTTTCATTTATGTTATATAGACTAAAAGAAGAACACTAGATTAGCTTCTAGGTTTCATTTCTTGTTTGCATGGTAAACTTCTTTTTTCTTCCTTTAAAAAATATTTTTTTTGACTGAGACTAGGTTATCATCATTGAGCGTTGGACATTGGTTCTCTGATTGGCTTGTCAAGCTTTCAGGCTCTTTATGTTCTTTCATCTCTTATGCATTTAGAACTATCTCGATAAAAATAAACAAATATGGTAGTTTTAAGTTAGATTTTCTTATGTTTTGAGAAAATTGAAAAAAAATAGAGTGCATTCGCATATAGTGTGCTTCTTGTTTTTCTTTTAGGAAAAGAGATTCTCCCCCTTCTCATTGCTTTCAAAAAAGAGAAATCAGTTTGGAAAATTATTGCTTGTCTTTCATTTTATGTTCATGATTGTTGTTTGGAAATATTTTTTTGTTTTGAAACACAAAGAAAATACTCTCTTTCCCTCCCATAAGTAGGAATATTGAATGGTAAAGTGAAATATTTTGCATAAGAATACTGCATGGTTTTACTTTTCTATCAAAACATCATGCATTCACCTAACCGTCCACTTTAAAATTAACGGTTGTTATAGGTTAAAATTTACGTAGCAACTGGAGTGATAGGTTAGAGATGTTTTCAGGCATCGTTAAGCATAGGAGCTGTCGTTATTTGTCTGCATTACATCTTGGGACTCGCTCGGTTCTTCCACGTACTGTCGATATATCGAACGGCCTTTCATGTACCCTTGAGGTATATAGAAAGGTACTTCACGTACCTAATTGTATATTGAAAGGCCCCTTGTGTACGGTTATGCATTAGACAACACTACTACCGATTCGATCTCCCACATACCTTGAGTATATCAGGAGACCCCACTAGGATACCCTATTTATTTGAGAAAATCCCTTTGGCCATCTTGCTTGGAGCCATACACTGAAAATAGCATTCGGGGAGATTACTATGCATGTACCCTCGAGGTATATCATGAGTGGCACCTTCTTGACAATCCTGGTGAGAGACCTGACAATCCTGGTGAGAGACCTGACTTTTGAACCCCTCCTATCATTTTAAGTGTGCTTGTTTTGACCTGTAGCTTGTGTAGGGAAATTTTTTGGTGTGTTTTCTAGATTTTCAGACCCTAGGTTAGATAGGAACTGTACAAACTAGCTGAGTTAAGACAGTCCAGAAGAGTACGGGGCTTGCCACTCAATTTTACTCTTGGTTCAGGAGAAAATACAATGGAAGCTATTGACCAAGGAGCTGCTACCACCTCTCAAGTGGGAGATAATGTGGTTACAAAAAGTGGAGTACCATATTCTTCACACTCGCCTCCCTTGGTCCAACAGCCTTCTCAGGGAAATACCTCATTCCATTCTCCCACAAAAGGGCATGTTGATGATACAACCAGTCCGGATTTTGGTCCTAATGCTCCATTTTGGGATACCTCTATAGGACAGGCCATTGCCTCATTTGGCACCCGTTTAAACTCTTCTGAAGACAAAGAAGAATGTAGGCAATACCGTGATGCCATTCTCCGTGCACAGGAGATTGATAAGCAAATAAATGAAATATTAGGCCCAACACCATCACGTTCCACATCTATTCCTATGGGATATCGTTCACTTGCCGATTCTATGAGACCCATTGAACCGATTATAGATCATGCAGTAACACCACACAACCCAAGTCAAATTACCACACCTATCACCTCTCATGTTATGTTTGTTCCTAATCCTCCCAGGTCTTTTGCACCTGGGGCCCAACCTTCAATTCCCAGTTTTTTGAGTACCTTCTTGTGCCGGGGCGAAACCCCCAGCACGACCTACGTTATCTGACACCGAAATTGTGCCTAGTCAAGGGCATACCTCTAACATAGAACCATCTACATTTTATGTCCCCCCCACCCATACTAATGCAGTAAATACCCCATCTAGTTTAGGTCAGCCCTTGGGGGCACAAACTATAACCGTTAAATCTTCTATAGGTTATGGTTATCAAATACCTATAGGTAATCATCCACCCAATCCTACAGGAATGCCTTATCCTAGAATTCCATACCCTAGTAACACTTTTATGCCATGGGGGAAACCCAACTGGTCTTACATGTCGGCTATCGGAGGGATACCTATACATACTATAGGAGATGCCATAGGATCGCCTTATGGAGGTCCTCCCCCTGGGGGGACTAATTGTCTTGAAGGATCTAGCAACTTTCCTCCTTTTGGTCCTAGTGGTCCTAGTGGTCCTGGGGGTCCTGGTGGATTTCCTCCTTATGGCTCTGGAGGGTTTGGTGGCCCTCTGCCTAGTGGTTCCGGAGGCTCTGGAGGTTTACCTCCTGGGGGCTCTGGAGGGTCTGGTGGTTTGCATCCTAGTGGTCCTAGTGGTCCCGGTGGCCTTGGTGGTCCTCCTCTTGGAGGGCCCTAGTAGTCATAGAGGTCCTGATATCAAAAATCAACCCCTTGTGAGTGGATTTTCCATTAGTGATTCATCATATCAACCTGCTTTTCAGTCAACCTATGGTCCTACTAGTAATTATATGCCATATCAATATTACCAGTATGTGCAACACAACTGACAGTTACCTTTCCTAGCAACTTTGGACTTGCCTGACTTGTCCAAGTTGATTAATGACCGCATTCGACACAATCCCTTTTGGCCTCCCATTCTGGTAAAGTTACCATCGGATATCCTGAAATTCGATGGGAAGCAGGGAGACGATCCGAAGAACCATGTTATGACATTCCATTTTTGGTGTTTTTCAAACTCCCTCATGGATGAATTTGTTCGGTTACGACTCTTTCAATGAACTTTGACCGGTACGGCTACGAAGTGGTACATTGAACTCTGACAACATTCGTTTGTGGATTTTGGCTCGTTGGCAACCATGTTTCTTACACACTTTCATCTCCCTATTCGTTATGAAATGGGCACTGATATTTTAACCTCTCTATGACAGAACACATCCCCCCACATTTCTGATCATATTCATGAGTGGAGAAGATGGAGAAGGCTTATTAAGGCCCCTATTATGGATTAGTTACTAGCTGATTGGTTTACCAAATCCTTGTTGCCTCCTATTGCCCGAGATGTGGCTATGGGTAGTGCCATTACCGAAGAGCAGGATATCAGTCAGGCTCAGTACCTAGACTTGGTCTAATCCCAATATAGAACTCTTTATGACCTGATTCCTCAAGCTCCTCACCCCAAGATCGATCCTGCCAAGCCATCAGTAGAAGTACCTGTTGATGGGATTGTTAGTTCAATCTAGTCCCCATCAGCAGCGAAACCTTCCAAGCAACCCCAAACTGCCACCTCTACTTATGGATCCTTTCCTCCCAACAACAACTGATAGACCACATGTCTAATTAGGGTAACTCTAGTTCTTTAGAGGAAATTCGTATGATGTTCTCAGACACCATCAATATGCAAAATCAAAGTTAGAATTATGACAAACCCACAGATAAGAAAGAAGATCATTCTTCTTCAGGGAAAGTTCCCTCTACTAGTTCTCTGGAATCCTCGTCTACTGTCCCCTTATCTATCGAGAATCCTACTATCGACATGATTTTGCACCCACCTAAGAGTACTCTTCGGAAGGTTGTCTTTAATCCCAATGCTCGAGCTGCTCAATTTTATAATGTGGTTGAAGATCTTGCTCAGGAACCTTGCGCGATGTCCACCCTAGAGGTACTCCAAAGTTTCCCTACACAACGCAAAAACTTGTTGACAGCACTAGGAGATTTTGACCCAGATAATACTAACTTGATTCATTTCAATGTTGAGAACTATAAGTCTAGATTACCACATAAACTTTCTTTTCAGATCATTACAAAAGTAGTGGGAAAGAAATTTTTTCAAACAGTACTAGATGAAGGAGCTTCGACCTCGGTTTTGTCTCTGACTTGTTGGAAGGATCTCGGCTCTCCCGAGCATGTAACATCACCTACGACCCTCAAGGCCTTTGACGGATGAGGTTTCCAACCCCATGGCCTCATATCAGCCCTAGTGGTTGAGCTGGGGGGAAAAACCATTTTCATTCAATTAGAAGTGGCAGATGCCCCTTTAGATTACAACCTCTTGCTAGGAAGAAATTGGTTCTATGCCACGACTGTTGTTGCCTCAACATTATTCCGAACAGTCCAATTTCTACATCTAGGGAGAATTTTTACTATTGACCAGCTTGATTTCTATACGCTGGATGTTACTACCTTCANCATGTTAGGCCAGTCCCCTCCTCCTTACCAGTCGATTGGGGTAGGCATGTTGAAGGATTCATCCCTTATGGGGATTTTTCCATCCACTCCTCCTAGCACGTATACCGTGACAGTCCATATGATCACCTCATTTATTTATGAGACTAAGGGTAAACATGTTGTTGATTCCACCTCGTTGATTCCACAAGAAGCTATGCATGACACCATTCAAACCTTTTCCGATGATCACACTGATGACCCTCATCTAGTGGCTTCGGATCCTTACCATTTATCGTACTGGTTAGAACCTTCTCTTCCCATTCTAGATTATCTCTCTGATACTTTTCCTTTCGATGAGTACATTATGGAGATCATGAATACAGATGAGCCCATTTGGGAGGATCACCATCATAGATCCATGTTCCTCCCCAACACCAATTCAGTTAGCCATGATTTTGCATCCTTATTTCCTACTGATATTGTCAACGTACCCCAAAGTCCTATATTGTTGCAAGATATAGATTCTGAAGGAAACCTTTGCAACATTACTCAGATGATCCTGATTGACATATGAGCCAAGCATGATACTATCGATCATGTTCATGTTGGGAAGAACTGCTCGGTAGATGAATCTGAAGCATATAAGGCACTTTCTAAAGAATTTCGTGATATTTTTTCCTGGTCCTATGAAGAGATGTTGGGGATTGACCCATCCATCATGGTCCATGATATTAAAACCTATCCCATGGCTAAACCTGTCAGGCAAAAACTAAGGCAAGTCCATCCTCGGAAGGCCACAACTATTAAAGTTGAAATTGAGAAACTCCTCAAAGGTGGATTTATTTATCCTGTACCCCTAATGGAATGGGTGTCGAACATTGTCCCTGCCAATAAAAAGCAGGGCACCATTAGAGTCTGCATCGATTTTAGGGATTTGAATAAAGCTTGTCCCAAGGACAACTTTTCTACTCTGCACATCGATCAGATTATCGACAACTATGCTGGAAGTGTCATCTTTTCATTCATGGATGGATTCTCTAGCTATAATCATATTGAGATATTACCCATCGATCATCATAAGACGGCATTCATTTGTGCATGGGGAACCTTTGCATATAAGAAGTTACATTTTGGCTTGAAAAATGCTGGAGCCACTTTCCAGTGCACGATGTCCTATGCGTTTCACGATATTAAACATATTTTTGAACCGTACCTTGACGACCTCCCTGTTCATTCATAGCGACGGGAGGACTATCCTGGTCATCTTAGAGACATACTCTTGAGATGTTGTCATCATAATATATGGCTCAATCTGCATAAATTTGTTTTTTGCGTTGAAACAAGATGTATGCTAGGCTTTGTGGTATCCAAAGATGGTATTCGGATTGATCCTTTGAAGATTACCGCTATTTTAGATCTACCCGCCCCAACTAATCTCCTTGAACTCAAAAGTTTGCAAAGGAAGGAAAACTTTATCCGCTGTTTCGTGTGCAATTTCACATAGAAAACGCATGGTTATATGCGTCTCCTCAAGAAGAACACTCCATTCTTATAGGATGACCAGGCCCAACGCGCCTTTGACAATCTTAAGCACGCTCTGACTCATTCACCCGTGTTACACCCCCCGGATTATTCAAAGGAATTTCTCTTGTATATTGCTGCCTTGTTAAATTTTCATATGCTAAGCTAGATCATTAGTATTTCATTTTGATTTCATAACAAAAGCATATAAACAGGATCACTGAAAGATAGACAAGCACAACCATACAAAAGGAGAACACAAAGCTTTATCTTGGGAAAACCCTAAAGGGAAAAACCTAGCAAAAGCTTCCTCAATATAGATGCCCCAAAAGATAAAAGATAAAACCAACAAGGAGATAAAAGCCTAATCCTCCTCCTTCTCCAACTACTTCTATTCTCCACTAATGTGCTACACAAGTGAGAGTGTGTGTGTGTCTCAAATGAGGAGCACCACACCTCTATTTATATTCACCCATTCACTTGAATTAACTTATCTGACATGTAGGCTCGAGTTAATGATGTAGGCTCAAGTTACACATGTAGGCTCAAGTAACCACACTGGGGTGCCAATGACCCACCTTTACAAATAGAGGGGACAACCTCATGACTCTTATTATTTCTTTCGATTAGAAGCATCGGGGTACAAGATAATACAAGTGGTTCTCCCAGTAGGACCATCGGGGACCACAAAAAATACATATAGAATATTCTTCGAAGTTACAATATTTCAACACTCCCCCTTAACGAGAAGGGTATTCTACAACAACATCAACAACAACAATAGTAGGAGAGGACATCATCAACATCATCAGGGTAACACATCTATAAATCATTGGAATCTTTTCAACATCATATAGTCTTCATCTTCAATATTTGACGACAGCAACTCTTTAATCAACATCAACATCTTTTGACCTTTTGATCAGCAACATCTTCAACACTTTGATCTTTCGATCAGTAACATCTTCAGCACTTAGACCTTTCGATTAGCAGCAACATCTACAGCACTTTGAACTTTCGATCAGCAACATCTTCGGCACTTTGACCTTTCGATCGGAAACATCATCACATTCTGATTAGTAACATCGTGATCAGCACCATAATCATACTTCAACTCTTGAACATAATCATCATCATCATATTCTGATCTTTTGATCAGTATGTCATCATCATCACATACTAATCATCATCATCGTCACACTCTGATATTTCGATCAGTACATCATCATCATCATACTCTTGATCATTCGATCAGTACATCATCATCATACTCTGATATTTTGATCAGTATGTCATCATCATCACATACTGATCATCATCATCGTCACACTCTGATCTTTCGATCAGTACATCATCATCATAATACTCTAGATCATTCAATCAGTACATCATCATCATACTCTGATATTTTGATTAGTACATCATCATCATGAAAACATCAACATCATCAAAACATCATTATGATCAAAACATTCAACATCATCAAAACATCAAAATATCATCATCATCACACTCTGATCTTTCGATCAGTACATCATCATCATCATAAAATCATTATCATCAAAACATAAACATCATCATCATCAAAACATCAACATGATCCTTCCTTTCATAATTACGGGATCAACATGTCTGTGGTACTTAGACGATCCTTCTTGTCAAAATTACAGGATTTAGGTCTTTACAGAGTTACTAATGATACTTCCTTTCAGAATTATGGGATCAACACATTTGTGGGGCTCAGACGATCCTTCCTTTTGGAATTATGGGATCAATTCTTTACAGAGCTACTAACGATCCTTCCTTTTGGAATTATGGGATTTAGGTCTTTACAGAGTTGCTAACGATCCTTCCTTTCGGAATTACGGGATCAACACATTTGTGGAACTCAGACAATCCTTCCTATTGGAATTACAGGATCAACACATCTATGGAACTCAGACAATCCTTCCTATTGGAATTACAGGATCAAGTCTTTACGGAGCTACCAACGATCCTTCCTTTCAGAATTACGGGATTTAGGTCTTTACAGAGTTACTAACGATCCTTCCTTTCGGAATTATGGGATCAACACATCTGTGGAACTCAGACAATCCTTCCTATTGGAATTACGAGATCAATTCAATAATCCTTCCTTTCAGAATTACGGGATTTAGGTCTTTACGGAGTTACTAACGATCCTTCCTTTCGGAATTACGAGATCAACATAGTTGTGGAACTCAGACAATCCTTCCTATTGGAATTACGGGATCAACACACGTTCTCGAGTACCGAAGTCACCAGATCTATTATGAACCAAGGTTCAAGGATGATACAATCATCCTACCTTCTCGATGAGCAAAGTTCACCGGATCCGTTCTGAACCAAATTTCAAGGATGATACAATCCTGCCACCTTCTCGATGACCGAAGTTCACTGGATCCATTCTGAACCAAAGTCCAAGGATGATACAATCCTGCCACCTTCTCAATGACCGAAGTTCACTGGATCCATTATAAACCGAAGTCCAAGGATGATACAATCCTGCCACCTTCTCGATGACCGAAGTTCACCGGATCCATTCTAAACCGAAGTTCAAGTATGATACAATCCTGCTACATTCTCGATGACCGAGGTCACCGAATCACTTCTAGACATATGTCCCAGGACGATACAATGCCTCTTCATTCTCGAAGACCGAGGTCTTCAAATCACTTCTGGACGTATGTCCCAGGATGATACAATCCCATTGCAACATCACTACTCCCCCTTTCAAGGAAGGTCTTTCCAAACCACACCGAGCTTGTCTCGAAAGTGTTTGAACTTTACTCGGGACAGAGGCTTCATCAGCACATCACCATCTAAACCATCATCATATACATCTTCAGTATGTGAATAATGAACTATCACCATCTGTCTCTCCATTATGTGAATACTGAAAGCATCATCTATATATTCAGTATGGGAATACTGAAACATCACCCTCTGCATATTTATCTTGTATGTAGAAATATCGGATTTCTATGTGTTACGACGGAACACAGGGTTCTCTGTTATCACAACTCTCGTTATCACATAGAATCAATGTAGTATCCATCTTCAGGTCAAGGAGACCTAATATCATATTCTGAAGCCATATGGATTCACAACTTAGCAGAGCAATCTCCTATGTATTCTTCTTTTGTTGTTCTAAGAGAAACACTGGATTGTTTCTTACTAAACCATGAACTCATAGCAGACCCCAAACAAAAGAATCTACCTGATGTGCTTTTCTTATCTGAGATACTTCCAACCCAATCTACATCTGTATAGCCATACAATCTATATTCATGGCTACCATCATAGTATAGACCAAGGTCTATAGTCCCTTTCATATATCTCATCACATGTTTTGCAGCTACTAGGTGAACCCATCTTGGTTGAACAAGATATTGACATAAGGTGTTCACAGCAAAACAAATGTCTGGTCTGGTATTTGTTAAGTACATCAATGACCCAATGATCTGTCTATAATGAGTTGCATCTACTAACTCTGATGAGTCATCATCTAACAGCTTCAGGTTGGAGTCCATGGGTGTGGCCATGGCTTTGCATTACAACATATTTAATCTCTTCAATATCTCTACCGCATACTTTCCCTGGTTGAGAAATATTTCTTCTGAACTTTGTCATATTTCCAGACCTAGGAAATAGTGCATTAACCCAAGGTCTTTCATCTCAAATTCTTCTACTAGTTTCTTCTTGATTTCCATGATCTGTTTCTCCTTCCCTATCAAGAATAAGTCATCCACATATAATAACAGGATGACAGGTTCATCTTCTACAACCTTGAGATAAAGGTTAGGATCAGCTTTACTCTTGGTAAAACCCATAATTGACAGGAAACTACCATACCAAGCTCTGGGAGCTTGCTTCATTCCATAGAGGCCCTTCTTCAACTTACATATATGAGTCCATCTATCTTCAAATTCAAATCCTTTCGATGTAAAACTCTTCCCCAATCATACCATTAAGGAAGGATTGTATTTACTTCGTCATGGAAGCAAATACCATCATAGTTCTGAAGGAATTGTACCTTGCTTCCTGGAGTAAGTGTCTCTTCAAAATAATTCCCTCTTTCTTATAGAAACCTCTAGCCACAAGTCTTTCCTTACTTCTATCAGCGACATATTTTATCTTACAAATCCATTTGTAAGATACCACATGCTTGCTTTCTGGTTTGAGTACTATATCCCAAAGATCATCATAACATCTTCCATGAGTTCGTATTGTCAGATCATCAACATATCCTAGTCTTCTGCATTCAACTTTGAAGGTTGGAACCTGTTGAGGCCTGGAAACTCGCAGGAAGCAACAGTAAGGGATTCTCCCCAATCAGCATTCCCAACTAGCTCGCTGACTGTTTGGTATAGGGAATCCGTCCGGTTTGCGGTCCGGCTACCGTAGGTCAAAGTAACAAACAAAGGCTTTACCGGTTGCGGCCCGGCCCACCGTTTTA